>OZ024719.1:25254864-25487676 GCA_964016875.1 Fallopia convolvulus
ATGCTTTACTCAGTTTGCTGTAATAGTTACCTTCTTGCTTTCGTGATCTGTTATGTGTGTTTATTCAAGAGCAGTAAAACAGTCGAAAATCTTAATGAACTTAGTTGACAATTAGTATGTTGCTGCATTTAATGTGATATATTAAGCTATTGGCGGGGGCTCAAAAAGAGAGAGGTCATGGTTCTCTTGGGATAATATTCTATTAGTGGGTTACAAGCAATTACATAAAGTTATCTTAGATTGACTTCGAAAACGCCAGATTTTAGAGCTGTGTTTGTTTTGGAATACGATTAAGAAACATATATATTTAGTAACTATAAGTTTAAAACTCAAAAATTGAAACACATGCATATATTAATGATAATGTTATAATACAAAGTAGGCACAAATGCAAATGCCTTACATAGTAAACTGAGCTGAAGCAAATATGTATACATAAACCGAAACCGAAACCGAGCTGAGCTCAATTTGTAAACGACAAAGATTAAGGAAAATGGCAGGCCAATAGCTGAAAGAACTCGCCAACACGTATAACGGTCATATATCTTATATAATTTAGTATCCTCTCGAACTCGATCGTCTAGTGTGATGGAGGAGGTGAAAGGGAGGGAATGGTTGGCAGAGGAGGCAAGGTCACCTTAGGAGCCGATGGGATGGTGGTGGGTCCATTTGGCAGTTTGGGCAGTGGGGTGGCCGGGAGAGGTGGAAGGGCAGTGGGCTGTGGGATGGATGGGAGAGGAGGCAAAGTGACCTTCGGGAGGGTAGCGGTGGGTGTCGTTGGTATTGTGGGTAGGGGCGGTGGCAATGTAGGCTTTGGTAGGTTTGGAATGGGCGGAACGGTTGGACCTGTGGTTTGGAGAAGATGACGAGCTGCAAACCCAACATCAAAGCATGAAAGGGAGAGTGCCACAACTAGAGACAGCATGAAACTGTCTTGCTTGGAAATCGCCATGTTTGTGTTTCGTTTGGGACTGATGCTTGCTCGATCTTGTCGTTGAAAGGAGAAGGTGAGTTGTAGTACGTATTGGATGTTTGTATTTTTTTTGTGATTTGTGTGGGTGAAGAGATGGTTATATATAGCAAGATTTGGCTGACTTTTTTGGTTGTTCAATGTAGTTGGCTGATGCTGTACGTTCAGAGGAAATTGGGTCTTAATTAGTAGCTCACCTTCTTCAATGTTAGCATCAAAGTTAGATTGACACTTGGCTGGCTACATGTATTTGTTATTTTAAGCAAGAAGTTGAATGCAACAAGAAAACTCATTTACTTGCAACACGTGCTATAAAAAGCTCTAAACAACCCTTACCAATGTCAGTTTAGTCAAGTCAAAATGTTGGCCAATTGTTAAATGTTAGTGAACAAACATTCGACTTAACATTTTTTTTGTTTATGTTGTTGGGGCAACTTCAATGTTTCCAACCAGCATATTTCGACCATTGTAATCATCTATGGCCTTACATCGACTATAAAAAAATATAAATTATAAATTTAATTTGTGTGAAAGAAAATATATCCCACATCAAAATTTTAATAAAAAAATATATTTAATATATAAGTCTTTGGACTATTCTTTCTATTATCAATTGGTTTTTTTGACAAAAAAAAAATTATCAATTGATTTTAGGATAAAACTACACTAGGTTTGTATTGTAGGTTCAATGCAAGTATTGTATGTCTCTATAATATTTTAGCACAAATATTTTATATATTAATGTTGCTTGTATAGAAGAAATCTTAACGATCTTTAGAATATGGCTATTATATCTTGTATTTTGGTTACTCTAGATATTGTAATCTCTATTTAAAGAGATCAAATCACGTAATAATATAATCAACTTTTAATCTTATTGTAATTTCTATTTTGGTTACTCTAGATTCTACTGCCGGATCCAAAATTATTTTCTCAAAATTTCAAAATCAAACACACGTTTTGTTAGAAGTTTTAGTTTTGATGGTTCCAAAAAATTAGTGACTTAGAAATAGAAGGGTGAGTCCCCACAATGTTATCAGAATCCCGATCCGATTCTACGATTCTAACGATCCTACGATCCATAACACGTGAAACGATCCACGATCCTAAGTAGGGTGTTATTGGAGTAGGATCTTAAATAATTTAGCATACAATCTCGATCTAATCCTGATTTTACACACGATTTTAACGATGATATCAACGATTCTAACGATTCTACAAGCGATTTTTACGATCTTATAAAATGACAATTATGACTATATATTATTAATAATTTCAAGATTAACGTCTTATTTCCATTAAAGTAGTTGACTAGTCCATCCTACAACATTTTTAATATTCAAATTAATAATGTTTATCATTTTCTTACTTCATATATAACAAAACATACAATCTATTAAGTTATCCTTGCATACTTTTAGCTATAATGTAGGATCTTACGATTCAATGATCAGATCCAAAAGACCCTCAACGATCCTACATGGGATCCCGATCCTGATAACCTTGGTGAGTCGGCCACTCGACAAAGTCACTGACACGACCAACTGGCAAAAAAACTATTTTTCGAAGGAACTTGCAGATCGTGTTCAATCGTTTACAGGATAGCTGGGGCGTTTATTTATAGAGAAAATCATCACAAAAGAGTGCAAAAATCAGAAGATTATGTGACGATTCTCTTGTGATATTTTATATGAGCTTGCATGATATTTTAGGAAAGATTTGTAAAGATTGAGTATGTGTCATTTCCCTAATCGAATGAGAAATGCTATCACACGAGATCTCTCTTCCTCTAGCTTAAATACTTCAGTGTTTAGGATAGAAGGGAAGACACGAAGCATAACTTGTGTCTTGTGAGAAAAGAAAGAGAAGACTTGTGCGTGGGACTCGTGCAAGTGGTGTGGTTGTGTGTTTTATTGTAAGTTGTGATCGTATACAACTTTAATCTATGTTTGGCTTAAAAATTGAGGCTTTGGCTCTTTTAGAAGGAAATAAGAAAGCATCTATACTTGATATTTCAAGGTTAATTATTGAAGGTGATAATCTTATTCTGATTAATTCTTTAAAAATATTTGATTGTTTTAGATAGTGCAATTCGACGATGGATTTTTTTGGCAAAGACATCTTTTGATCTTCCTTTGCTCCATTTAGTTGTTTTTAGGTTAAACCAAGAGTCCTGTTTTGACTCTTTTTTAATATCTCAGCTCAAAACGTTGTTTAATCATTAGCCTTTAACTTTAGATTTTTTAAATATGATTTAGGTTGACTTAGTAACTTGTAATCTAATACTCTATCCGTTTCTCAAAAGTTATCTTTTTAGTTCACTATACGATTATTAAGGAATGTGTTTTTTACCCAAATTACTCGTACGTTTTGAAAAATGTGTACTCTTAATCCTTACTAGAAAATTGTTTATAGTAATTATTACTCTTATAAAGTAGATGTAAATTTGGTAAAAATGTGAAAATATAGTAAGGATATATTTTATGAAAAATAAAAAATAGGCTAAAAAGACATATTTCAAGAAACTAGTGGAGTATTGATCTTGTAATGAGCTAGGACAAAAATGCAAAGATAAAACGGTAAATATTGACAAGTCATAAGTCATAGTAACTACTGTATTGGTGACAACCTGTGCTTCACCATAAATAGCCATTCTCCTCAATCACACCGTTAAACTCTACTAATCTTATCCTCCTTGCTGTTTCTCACTCATCAACTTTCTCCCCCGGGCTCACAAAGACACAAATCTCCCTAGTACTACTCTAGTAGACGTGGTTGCTCCTTTTGAGGCAACTGCAACTACAAGGCTACAAGTGCCAAGTGGTGTCTCTTCCTGTGAAACTCAAGTGAGAGCGGCCCACCTTTCAAGTTCCAACTTTTTACCACATCAACCCCCAACTCCGGTAAACAATTCAAGAATTAAATATAAATACATTGAGGGAGGGTACTGTATATTTGGGTTTACACTTTACACGGATCTTGGCTTTACCCATTGGGCGCTCGCTGTGTTCCTTCTTCCTTGTTACTTCCTTCTTCTGGATCCCTAAGAACCTCAAAAACAGTCCTTGTTTTACTACAGGGAGTAAAGCAATAATTAGCTAGGGTAGGGCTGTGCTTTCGAGTGTCCTCAGTCTTCTTTCTTGACCAATTCATCAATTTGACGAAACCCTAGCTACTGTTTTCCCTCCTCTTACGTCGCTTTCTACTGCTGAGAGAGCTGATTCCTGGCCTTCTAGCTTTCGCTTTCTCATCGGGGCTTCGAATTTTACTTGTATTGGGGAGATAGAGGAGTAAGGAGACTAAAATTCAAGGAGATTGATAGAACGAACCAACGATCGATCCATGGCGAGGGAGAAAATTCAGATAAGGAAGATAGATAATGCGACGGCTAGACAGGTGACTTTTTCCAAGCGGAGGAGAGGATTGTTGAAGAAGGCGGAGGAGCTCAGCATTCTCTGCGACGCTGATGTCGCTCTCATCATCTTCTCCTCCACTGGAAAGCTCTTTGAGTTTGCCAGCACCAGGTTTACCTTCTTTCTTTTGTTAAGTCTCTTCTTAAATACTCGTAAAAAAAAAAAACTTTTACAGGCTTCAGATTTCCATTTCTGGAAATTTCTGTTTTATAAGTTAATATGGCCTAAATTTCATCCATCTCCAGATGCTTATAAATAAATAAATAAAAGAGAGAAAAGCCTGGCTGTGCAAAGTAGGGAAGGTTTTGAAAAATTATTTGATCTGCAAAGATGGACAGCCTTCCTTTCTGCTAAGCTTGCTAATTTGTTGGCGGCTTTAGTCATGATTCTATGTTACAAGTTATTACATTTTATGCTAGGTGTTGAGATCTTTGACTAATAGTTAAGGGCTAGGAGAGTGATGCATTTTTCCTGCTTGCTCAAATCCCAGCCTCTGAATTAATGGAGTGACTTGCCTCTTATACATGATCTTTATTTTTGGCTTTGATACACATGGATATATATGATGAGAACAGATGCAAAATAGAAGTTTATTTTTATTTTTTTTGGTCAAAAGGATGAGGACTTGAGATTAATTTAGATAGGATAGTAGGATACACCTCTAGGCAGTGCCAAGTTAAAGAAACTAACATTGTATTATATAATATATAGTACAAGGTATATAAGTATTTTATTCCTGTAATTACTGTCAAAATTTTCACATCCCACTCTAGTATACAGTACATTGTATTATGTAGTACGGATTATACAACAATTCACACACTATCCACTATTAACCTTTGTCCTATATTTATGAGGACATGATTACTATCATTGTATTATGTTGATTTTATTTAACACTGTATTATGTTAAATTGCTTATTTCACACACTCCCAGGGTTTTCAGCTTCCATTGCCTACATTCCCTATACATCATTGAAAATCCTTGATGGGTTCAAGTTAAAATATTTGTAAACCAAAAATTGTAGCATTTATGTCAAGATTATACTGGAGCTAAACTTGCAAGTGTTTGATGAAAAAGTGCATGTGGGCAAGATGAGCTCAGATGGAGAATAAATTCAGTCTTGTCCAATTTAAAGAACTATAGCTAGGGAAAAGGGCTTCGAAGCACTCTAGTTTGTGAGTTGTGAGACTAATATAGCTAGGGAAAAGGGCTTCGAAGCACTCTAGTTTGTTAGTTGTGAGACTACTTGCATATCTAGAATTGTAGTTGTGGAAGCTTGCATGGACTTTAATTCTCCCTTGCCACTGCGTACATATATGTCAAATTTGAGAAAACCTTCATTTCATTTTGATCATACTCTCTTTTTCTACTCTTAAAGTATGAAGGAGATACTAGAAAGGCACAAGTTGCACTCAAAGAACCTTGCCAAACTGGAGGAGCCATCTTTGAAGTTGCAGGTAATATATCCTTCTTTAAATTAATTGAAGAGTATTGTCAAGCCTTTTATTCTTTCAGATATACTTGAACATAGAGGATAAAATTAGCTCCTATGGTACTGCTGAGGAAATGCTCACACAGAAAATTTGCATACGTACAGCTTGTAGAGAACAGAGATTGCGCCAGACTTAGCAAAGAAATTGCTGAAAAAACCCACCAACTGAGGTATCATATCTGTTTCTCACTCTTTCATGATTACATTATCTCAAGGTTTCATGTGTTAATCATTTTAATTAGTGTAATAAGGAACTTAAATACATCACCCATTCGGATCAATTTATGTTATAATGTATTATTCTCTTGCATATGCTTCAAATTATTTATCCAAGTTGTTATTGCCTAAAATCATCTCTCTTCAAATTCCGTAAAGATTCCCTGATATCATGTTTGTAATTTGTAATTATGTCCTATTTTAATTTGCTAATGATCATATGATTTTCTTCCTTTTTGTCTGTGTCTGTGTGTGTGGGCTATAGTGCTTAAGTGCTTATAATAATTTGTTCCTGACAATGATGTTATTTAGTAGATGTAATTTCCATTTGTTCTTATGGCTACTGCTATATGTTGAATGTCTTATCTGAATCCAGGCAGACGAGGGGTGAAGACCTGCAAGGATTAGGTATAGAAGAGTTGCAGCAGCTGGAGAATTCTCTTGAATCTGGACTAAATCGTATAATACAGAAAAAGGTTCATGCCTGTGAATTATTGTACATTTCTTGCTCCATTAAGTAATAAAATTTTGTCACAATATTTCTTCTAACTGCAATTCTCATCTATTAAATCAGGGTGAGAAAATAATGAAGGAGATCAATGTGCTTCAGGAGAGGGTAAAGATTATTGTACTCTAGATACTACCTATAGTATAGTATTAAATATCTTCATGATGAAATTATGCTCTCTTCCCCACCTAAAATATACAAAAGATCATAGTCAATGCCATTTTGGGTTTATAATTCAACAGGACCAAAACAAGCATATTTTTTGTTGCCCTATTCTGTATTTTTACACAATAATGTGCAGGGAGCACAACTGGCAGAGGAGAATGAACTATTGAAGCAGCAGGTAAAGGATAAGACTTGCATCTTTTTTCATGTTTATTCTGATTTTTATAGTTATAATATTCTTTTAATTTTTCTATCCCCTTTACAACCATGGAAGGCGGCATATGATGAACGAAAGAGAAGATTCCCTCTAATGCTCATAACACCTTTATTTTCTTATGTAGGTGCTTGGTGTAACTAATGGAAGAAAGCAGCTAACCCTTGATTCTGAGAATGATCAGGAGGGCCAATCATCAGAATCGATTAGTAATGCATGTAACTCTAGCAGTCCTCCACCAGACAATGATACCATCTCAGATATTACTCTAAGGTTGGGGTAAGTAAACCTTTTGGTAGGCTTTTGAAGAATGAGTTGACAATCTTGTTGTTTATTATAAACACTAGAGAAAATTCCTTGAGTCCTTTATTGTGATTTAAGATATAAATGCAACCCTAGACTGAATAATGGCTTGTGCTTCTGCAGATTATCCTACCGCGGATAAGTTGGATGCACTAAGGATTGCAATTTCACAAGGATGTTCATGATGTTGCCTGATCGGATGGTGGTTTTATTACGTATTAAGAAGTGGCTCTTTGGTGTTGCTTATATCTTCATGAAAACTTATTAACTCTTTTATATGCATGGGAGATTACCACGTAATTATATTAGGAAATGCAACTTCAATGAGGATGGGATAAATGGCAAGTTATGTTTCCTCCATTGTGATTCTATCTGCTGATGAGTTTCTCAGTGATTTACGAACATGTATAAGCTTGCAACTGCAATTGGTATACTAGTAATCTAAAGCTTCTGAGGTAACTTACTGTTTGGACATAGAAACTTCATATAGCTGCATATTTAAAATATGTTTATAAGCTGAAGTGAAGAAACAACACTGCGCCAAGAAAGTTATCTCAGATCAGACAAAACTCTGAAACACATACAAATACTAGAAGCAGTAGAACATCTAACCCCATAACATCCTAATCCCATATCAAAACATAAAGAGAAATTACTAATGTAGAAAGGATATTAAAGCAACTTTATATTAGCTTAATCTTTCGAGGCAGATAGATTCTAATATAATCTCGTACCGTGACATCTCATTGTGAATAAAAAAAAAAGAAAGTGAACTTGAAGATCTTGCCAAAGTGAGCTACAATATGAGGTAGGTGTAATGCAACAACAATACAACGGAGGGGAATTTCTCCTTGATCTATAATTTTAATCATATGACTTCTTTTTGTTAGTTGTTACTCTCTTTTAGATTTTGCAAGGATCCTCTTCCTCTGTCCAAGCATGTAAGTGTACATGTGCGGACTTCCTGCAAAGACAAAATCAACAGATTAAGTATCAGCAATTGAAGAACGGCGGAGTTAAGGCAAAAGAGCATCAAGATTCCATACCTGGAACATACAACAAGATTGCTAAGATACATGCATAATAGTAATCAAAGGAGAAATTCCATATGTTTGGCATTCTCACACAGAATTTTTCAGATGCCTGCAAAAACAAAGAAAAAAAGGTTGGTTAACATCAAATAAGAGAGAATAAATTGAATACCCCATAACAGACAATGACATCTATCAATAATAAAGATGGATAACAAGATTAACAGGCTAAGTTTGACATATATCAAAATGACATTGAAATTAGAATGTATATACATACACAGGCTGCACTCTATATACAATACTAGAATTCTTATTCATAATGCTTGCATTTCAATCCCAAGGAAGGAAATATATACCACTGAAGGATTACCTCTAGCAATCTCACCGACACACCAAAACTAGGGGTTTCAATATACAGTTACACTAATAACCGTTTAGTAGAATTAAGGCAGAAAGTTGATCAAATAATGCAATTCATAAGAATATATAGATCCTCACCTGGACATATGGCAAGGCAAGATAAGCAAGGCCAACTTCACTGGTGATTCCAGTTGGGTACAACAGAAGGAAAGTGCTATACCTGCATATGGGTCACATTGTCAGCACTTGGCAACAAGCAAATAAGATCTAGGTCCAAGAAAGCAAAATGGCATCTCTTTTGTACCTTAACCACAAGAGAAATGAAGGTGTGTAACCAAATGCTTCCTTCATGCCAAAGAAAGAGTAACGAATAATCTGAAACAAAACAGAAAAATATCAGGCTTAGGTATTGAGACAAGCACAAGGCTTCTTCAATCATAAATTTCTGACTTGCTAAAGGTTTATTTTTGCAGTTTATTGCATATCCATTCTTCCATCATTTTCTGTCTTTTGTTGTTGGTTTTTTCCGCTAATGTTGACACATTAGCTGGAACCGTTTCAGTTTCCAAATGCACCAGAAAAGAAAACTAACTAAAAACATATTGCAGAAACAGCACATGGTATTCATTAAATGCTAGGAGCTCAATTGACCTGGCCAGTTGCTAGATGTACAAGTTCAATGAAGTAATTATAAAAACAATGAAATCAAGGTAACACTTACCTCTGTTAAGGACCAGCTAAGTACCAAGGATGAAACAAGGAAATGGGTTCGCATCTGAGAAGAACAGCATAACATCAGAAAAACTGAAATAAATTTTCAACTATATGGAAATCTAAACGAAAGGGAGATCTGAAAGTGTTAACCTCGGGGAAGCTGTACAAAACTCCCCATGCCAAGAACAGCCTCGATAGTATCTGTGGTAGTGTTGCTGATATTGGAGACCTCACCAAACCTATAAAGGAATAATTACCCAAAAGAAGAATATGAAAATTGAAAAGGGTCAGCAAACTCAGAGAGATCTGACCTTTTGAAATAGAAATTTATGGGTCAATGTGAAAGTCAAAAGGCAAAATTTTACTCACCAACTAGAGAATGAAAGATCTGCATTCAAAAAGAGCAACAAATCCCAAAATCAGTATACTGAAGTGATCCAATTTCAGATTAATGGCGGAACAATGTTGACGGAATGTGAGGGACTACCTCTAAGACGGCAGCGGATTGAGCAAGTAGAAGGGGCTTCTCAATGGCGCCGTATACATGCTCATGGCCGTCCTCTTTCAAGGTCTTGACAGCGAGAAACAACACTTGGGCCCTGAGGAATTTGTTAAGAGTTGCGAAATCAATCCTCAAAATCACCCGCAATTGGGTAAAGAACAGAAGAGAATAGTGGCTTACCAGCCGAAGAAGACAGCCCAATTGTAGGAGGAGAGGTAGACACGCCTGAAGAGGGAGAAAACCCCCGCCATTTTTGAGGAAAGTAAGGGGTTTAAACTACAGAGAAAGGAGAAGAGGTGGGGGAGTTCACAGGAATCGAAGAAGAAATTTATAGCGAAAGGAGGTTAGTTGATTAATTGTAGGCTTTGATGTTTTAGGTAGGCGGACGAACTAATCGGAAAGGATTGATTGCGGAGCTGGGGAAAATTAAAATAGGTGGCGTGATGGCGTCGCCTACCCCCGATAATTGGAGTTATATGAGGAGGACATGAACATAGGGTGAGGGTGAGCGTGAGCGCGAGTGTAGGTTGGCGAATGGCGAGTAGTAAATTATGAAACCGCCCTTAAATTATGGTCATGATATTGATTCAAACACCTAAAATTAACCACTTGGTTTATGTTCCACAAAAAAAAAACCACCTTTTTTTTTGTATATTTATTTTTAACCATCCAATAAAGCATCTTCGTTAGCCAAATAGCTTATTATGCCGAGACTAACAAAATATCCTTAATGTTTACTTGTTATTTTGCATTTTACACCTATTAATCGGCTCTAAATGTTCACTTGTTATTTCATTCCAAACCACCTAGATTATGCGTATTTTCCTCTTTCGAAACTTAATTGTTAGGGTTCATGAATTAGGGAGATTCGAAGTGGCATTCGATTGAGTGAGTTTCGTGTTTGGAGGACACAAATCTATGGTTCCAACGATAATTTCGAAGAAGGGTTCGAAGGGGTGCTATCAAGAGAGAAACAGGTGTTGTAGACTAATTTAGGGTTCCAACGACAATAATTGGTGGATGAAGTGGTGAAAAAGCACAACAAGGCGCTACAACAATGGTGAGTGGTTTGTTTATGCTCGATTTTTCTTACTTTGGGGGCTAGTTGGTTGAATTGGTGAATTGTTTTTATATTGATAGGACAATTAGGCATGGACTTGGATTTGTTAATTCGGTTTCATTGCAAATAGATTTTAAGACCACATATCCACCAAAAAGAATTGTAGGACCACATTCAATGAAAATGAAAGAGTGTGTAAGTATGTCAATTGGCATGTGGACCAAATTATTGCCAAATAATGTCATTTTTATTTTTGGAATTTAAAATTGCACATTGTTGGTACAAATTACAAAAAATGAACTTGGTGGTTTATCATTCATGAAAGATGTTCTATCTTGATTTTTTTTCATTTAATATTGTAGACCCTGTTCAAAGATTCTCTTCTAGTCCTCGTCTAGGCCCTCGCATAGACGTTGAAAGGTCTCAAACAACCTAGCCTTCTAGTCCGTCTAGGCGTTTGTTTCGTCCTGTCTAGGTAACCGTTTAGGTTTCCTAGGCTCTAGGCAGCCTTTAATCGCCTAAGGTTCGCCTAACATTTGCTACAACATTGATTGTAGACAATGATGTTAGCATTTAGGTTCGTGTGTGAAGGTAATTTTTATATCTCCAAGTTAGGTGTTTTATTCTACAAAAGGGGGAAGGTCTACTTGTATAAGGATGTTGATTCAGATATGGTTTCAAAGGTTGTACTTGAAGCATAGATAAAAGAAGAATTAAGGATGATGGGATTGAAGGAGATGTGGTATCTACAATCTGGAATTACCTTTAAAAATGGGCTAATGTACATAGAGGGAGACATTGATGTCATAGATATGGTTAATGTAGTTGGAGATAGGGTAGTCCATTTCTATCTTGTGCAAGGTGATGAACCTAGTCCCAAATGATTTGAGAAAGAAAGGCCCAAGTACATCTCAACCCATTAGTAGGCCCACAGAAAAAACCATACCAACTTATAAAACCTATGTCTCTCGAGTCTCTAGGAAGAGCACACCCAAAATCCTAAATGCTCCTACCAATCCAAATCTAGAAGATAGTTCAAAAATGAAGTTGAAGATAAGGCTATATTAGCTTTAGAAACTTTCATCAAATAATGATGTTGACGACTTCACAAAAAGTGAAGATGAAGATGAAGATGATGACTTGTTTGACACAAATATAGATGTTGATGTTTGTGATTTTGGGGATAGAGGACTTGTGTTGGAGCCAATTGTTGATGATATAAGTTTAGATGATAAGGAAGCTATTGATGATTCTGATGATTTAAGGAGTTTGAGCGACTCATGATAACATCAATTTTAGAACATTTTAGGTCATACAAATTGGGTCTTAGATTTGGGAAAACTCATGCATTTCTTGAGTGTTTTATAACATTACTAACATTATCCTCGTTTTGGATGTCTACACTCGAGTTTTGTATGTTTTTAGGCTCTTTGGAGTCAAATTGAGCTTAAATGAAGTATTCAAAAATTTTAAGTTGTTCAAGTATCTTTTCCAGGGACGTGTAAGCTAATATTGAAGATCATTAAGCCCTTGGGAAAAGAATTCTGAAGTCTAGACCGTGCATTGAAGTTGATGTTTTAACCTATCTTGTGACACTTCTTTCAAGAACTACAGTTGTCATATCGATGTCATTTTCGTCTCATTGGCATGTTTTCTTGACGATCTACATTTCATCTTCGAGTCCAAATTCTCATTCTAAGGGAGTCAAAATTGTGTTGATTTTAGGATATAAACATAATAGCATAATTGCAAAGTCAAGTTGAAGTAAAGTTGGCCCTTGTAGATCCAAAAGGATAGTCAAGGCGGTTTGAGTAGACCCCGAAGGGTAATCTCGTGAGTAGATCGCGAAGGGTAGTCTCGTTTGCGTGTAGACCATGAAGGTAATCACCACCGACTATTTAAAACATTTTATATAAGATACTTGGATAATGGCAACGGGTCACTCAATTAGATCGAGCTTTCCTTCAACGAATATTGCCCCTTGATATTTGTGTTTTTAATATAGTTTTTGGTGTGTTTCTTAGTTTGTTTAGGATTAGTTTTAGTAGCTTTTAGAGTTATTTTGGTGTGTTTTTGGATAAGTTTGCATATTTTGTGAAAAGTATGGAAGCTACTCCGTTTTGTGTCTTTTTGTAGGTTTTAGCAGAAAAGAGCGCTTTTTGAGCTGAACTGAAGTGTTGTGGTGGAGGATGGAAGATTTGAAGTTAAAGAGGAAGATGGCATGAGAAGATCAAGTGAAGTTGAAGAAGAGTTGAAGAGAAGCCTCCTAGGCTCGTTAACGAACCTGTGAAGGGTCGTTGACGAGGCATAAAGATAGAAATTTCTGGCGGATTTTGTGATGTCTACCGACCTTGTGCGGAAGTCGTTAACGAAGATTCCGTGTCGGTAGAGTTTTAAATGATTTTAGGGTTGTTCTATCTTATATCTTTTATCTTGTTATCTTTTAGGGTTAGTTTTTATCTTTTAGGTCTTTTTAATAAGATAGCTTTTTAGATAGAATAGTTTCTCTATAAATACACTTGTCCCCTCTTTAGTTTAAGGGATCGATCGTTGAAGTTAAGGAGAGCTATCGTCTATCATTAGAGTGGAGAACCGAATCGAGGGGAGTACGTGTAGAAGGATTGCGAGCCAAGGTCTATCGAGAGAGGCTTGGATCGTTAGTCAGTTTTCTGTTCGGTATTCCTGTGTTTTCGGTTTCTTCTGGATATTGTAATACGATATTTCTCTTATTAATTTCAAGTAAGTATGTTTTGTTTTCAATGTTTTCTCTTGTTAAAGTTGTTTACTTTATGATGATGAGTTGTGAGTTTTTCTTATCTAGGGTCGGGGTTGAAACCCGGCATAGTTATGCATGTTTGATGAGAGAGTTGATGTTTTGAATGCCTTTTTATCCGTTTTTATTGCTTGTTGTGTTTATGCTTAGACGATAGTTGAAGTAATTTGAGTTCTCAATTTGATCGAAAGAGAAAGTTGTTGACTTGAAGGTTGATATTTTTCGATTACGAAAGTTTCGAGCTTTGGATCCAAAACAAGTGATTGAGTGAATTGATTTATGAGAATTAATTGATTGGCTTGCTAATCAGCGAAAGTTGATGAATCTATCTTTCTAAAGGCATGATCTTTATCTTCTTATGAGTTTATATGCATAGCTATGTTGTGGTAACCCTTGCCCTAGGACTTTTAATTTATAAGGTTTATCTTTCGGTTATATTCGTTATCGAGTTAGTGCCTCGGTACCGAACCTGTGTTTTAGCTCGTTAGTGTGAGTTGAAAGTAGTTTCCCAGGTTCGTTAACGACCCTGACAAAGCCGTTAACGAGGTTGGTCATAGGTGTTTTGTTTTGCTTTGCTTTTTTTTAGTATTTGATAGACAAACAACCGTGCTTCCCGTGGAACAATCCTGAATTTGCTATACTCAGCGGGGTCTTGACTTATAAATTTATTTGTTGTCAAGAAACCCCTTTCAACAAATTGGCGCCGTTGCCGGGGAAGCAACATTGTTTGTTTGTTTATCTGTGGGTCTGGGAATAGACCGACCCCGTTTTTGTTTTTAATTTTGTTTTCTTTGTTTATTTTTTCAGTGTATCCCAACGGGACGTCGAAGGCTCGAATTTGACAACACCGGTTACTATTCTGAACCCGAGCGCTCCCTGCACCGTAGACGCCGAGAGAACTGAGCCATGGCTACACCTGAAGAGACGGCTCGTCAGATGGCTGAACTCCAGAGGCAGATGGAGGCGTTACAAGCTGAACGAGACGCCGCTGCTGCCGAGGCTGAACGTCAACGAGTAAACAGTGCTCGTTTACAAGAAGAGTTGAATGCCTATCCGAGGAATGCAAAGCAATACATGCATCCAGAACTGAGGGTGATGGAATCTCCAATTGTGCTTCCAGAGATAGAGAAGACTTTTGAGATTAATTCTCAATTTATATCCTTGATTAAAAGGGCTCAGTTTGAAGGGAAACCTACTCAGTGCCCTATGGAACATATTAGAAATTTTCTTGATTTATGTGATACCATAGCTGCTGAAGGTGTCTCACTTGAATATGTTCTAAGCTTTTAGATGGTCTCTTACTGGAAAGGCCATGAGCTGGTTGGAGAGGTTACCTCCTAAGTCTATCAGGACTTGGAAGGCTTTGTATGATCAATTTCTTACAAAGTTCTTCCCTCCTGCCAAGACAACGGAGTTGAGAAAACGCATCACCTCCTATCACCAGCTGCCTAATGAGACCATTGTAGAGACATGGGAAAGATTTAAGGAAATTCTTAGACAGTGCCCTACTCATGGGAAAACTTTATATGTGCTTCAAGAAATCTTTTTCCAGGGTATCAATGCAGAGACGAAGAACCGCATCAACACGCATACAACGTGCAGTTTTATAGAGATGGATCCTACGGCCACATGGGAATTGCTGGATATGCTGTCCAACTATGATGCCATTTATGGTACCCAGCAATCACCCCCACCCCAGAGGCGTCTCTACATGCCTAACAAGGAAGAAGTTGACCCATATGTCAAAAATCAATTTCTGCAAGACGAGATCAATCGACTGAAGAAGCAGTTAAGTTTTCTGAAATCCTCTCAATCTTGTCAAGAATGTGGTTCTTTTGCCCATAGTACTTCTGCTTGCACTAACATAGAGTAGGTAAGAGCCGCTGAGACATATGTTGAAGTAAATTATATGAGAGGCCCATACAGGAACCAGCCTAATAATTTTGATAGGTCCAACAATTATCTGACGTGGGGGAATCAAAATCCGAGTTCCAACTACGCAAAACCTCCACCGGATAGAAGACCTGCACCATATCGACCTCCAGGCTATCAAGAGCCACCATCATGGGTACAAGGGTTAAATTAAGGCATTAACGGAGTCAATAACAAGGTTAACAACGTGCAAGCCAACCTTCATAGCCAATTAAAACGATGGGGAGAGTTCGATGTATGGAAGAAGAATGCTGACTCCCAACTAGGGAACCTCGTTGCACAGATTCCAAGACCACAAAGGGCAACTCCCGGGTCGTCCCGAGGAGAACCCTAGAGGACAAATAGCAGCAGTACACCTTAGGAGCGGGAAGACACTACCGGAGCGTGTCCAGGCTAAAGAGAAGAGCCCTGAAACATATGAGGAAGCCACGACTCAGCTTGTTAACGAACCAGAGAGGGTCGTTACCGAACCTGCACACAATTGTGACGATAATTCCTGGGTCGTTAACGACCCCATCCCAAGTAATTTTCCTACTTCGAGTTCCTCTCCCAATCCTAGGCTCGTTAACGACCCCACCAGGGTTGGTAACGATCCTCCGAGAGCACCAATCGACCCTATCGTCGACCCGGTAGCATCGCCCCTTGAGCCCGATTTGGTTCCGAGAGTGGTGAAGTCTCTTCCTTTTCCCACTAAGAAATCTAAGGACTCTACTGAGAGTAAGTTCAAGCGTTTCGTAAAGATTCTCCAGGGCATTAATATTTCTATCCCATTCGCTGAGGCCCTAAGCGAAATGCCAGCTTACACAAAATTCTTGAAAGATATTCTTAGCAGGAAACGATCCATTACAGAGCTGCAAGATGAAGTCCGATTCATTGCTCTAGTAGAAAAGCTAGGCGATCCAGGGAGATTTGCCATAACAATTGGCATAGGCGCCACAAATTCAAGGCTCTATGTGATTTGGGAGCCAGTGCCAGTTTACTCCCTCTTTCAATTTGGTCTAAAGAAAATATGGGACCACTGGAGCCTATATACATGAATCTTTACATGGCAGACGGATCATGCGTAAAAGCTACAAGAGTTGTAGACGATTATCCCATCCAAATTGGGAAATTCTTTATTCCAAATGATTTTATCGTCCTCGACATTCCTAAAGATCCTCAAGTCCCTATCATATTAGGCAGACCATTCTTAGCTATAGCAAGTGCCAGGGTAGACGTGCGAAAATGACTCCTCACTTTTGATATTGGAGAGGAACGCGTAGAATTCAGCCTTGACCAAAATGCCAACGACCCAACCGCGGCCGCGCAGATCGAGTTAACTCAACCAGAACTCGACATAGTTGTTCCTAACGATCCCCCTCCAAATTAACAAAGAGGACAAGAATGTTACACAGGTTCCTACCGAACCTCCCTTGTTCACAACCGAGCCTCTCATGCAACAGAATGACAGTAGCATTACCAGCGCAGGCTCGTTAACAACCCCAAAAACCTCGGTGTCCAACCCGTTTCCAATAAATCAAGGTGAGTACTCTAACCCTGAATTCACTATTACTGGTTACGTTCTTCTCTATATTTTGTTCCCACACCGTACCCTACCATCTATGCCATAGAGGAGTCCAAACCCCCTTGGTTCTCGGACTTCACTAACCCCTGTGTAGGAATACCGGGCATATTGCTAGAAGATAAAGGACCAAATTTAGTGAAAAGAGCCAATACTTCCTACCAAGCTAAGTATGGGGTCACTCTTGACCCTGACATAGTTGCACGAGAACCACCTTGAGCAAGGTAAGTACGTCGGGCTGATGACGTTAAAAATAGCGCTTACGGGAGGCAACCCGCTTTTAGTATAGTTTAGTTTTTTCTTTCTTTTTAGATTTTTTTTCCTAGCTTTCTTTTGAGTTTTAGCAGTTTTTAAGGTAGCAAGATAGAATTGTTTTTAGGCTAACTTGAAACAGGAGTTGGGCTCGGAATACCACTCGAGGAGGATACGCATGCTCGTTAACGACCCCATCTAGGGTCGTTAACGACCCAGTTCGGAGACCCGAAAAAGGAAACGGGTAGGTAAGTTTTTAACCTAATCTATCCTATATCTTTTACCACTTGTGTCGCCCTTTCACCCTCTTCCCCTACCTCTAGCCCTCTCTTATAAAACCCTTCCAAAATTCCCAAAACCCACTCTCAAATTCTCAATCCAAAGCTTAAACTCTCAAAAATCCTACCGGTTTTTCCTCTCTACCGATCGGAATTTGCACCACCGCCGTACCCCCGAAATTTCACCCCGTTAACAAACTCACAACCCTTGCATTCGTTACCGGCGAGGACTCAAGCTCGTTAACCACTCCCAATTTCAAATCTTGTGCTTTAATTTCTCGATCCAACGGTATGAATTCTAAACCCTAACTCTCTATTAGCATGATTCATGATTTTAGGGATACAAGTTTCATATTTTGATCTTGTATGAAGTGGTTGAATAGCATGTTTATTTTTGCTCAATGATTTTATTGCTTCATATATCGGTGGTTGATCTTGATTTATGATTGGTTGTTCTTGCTTGATTCTCCTTTGGAATTTGATTAGGAAAAGCATGAATTACCTTGTTCTAGAATTGAGTGATCTCAACCATGAGTTTTTGGGCAATTTTAGCATGCTCGGGATGGGTAATCGAGCAAGTATGGGGTGCATATACCCGTTTGTGCGTCTTATGTACGATGGTGTAATGCATGCTTGATTTATTGCATAATTTTGGAGTATTTTGCACTGGGACACTGCGACTGGTTCTTGCACAGGCTCGTTAACGACCTGTCCAGGTTCGCTAACGACCCTTAAAATTTCCTAGTCAAAACACCGGTCCAGGCTCGTTACCGACCCCAGTTGGGTCGTTAACGAGGCACTCCGAGAGCAATTTCGAGACCAAGTATGGGGTCTCTTTTTTATTGATTTGTATAGATCTTATCTTTGTCAATTCATACTTCTATAGTTCCATATGGCAAGTTCTAGCCGAGCTACAACAAGAGCCGACAAGAAGAAGAGGACTCAACGGTCCCCATCTCCTCCGTGCATGGATAATGTGATCTTGCGCACCCAAGCACAAGCAGACCGATACAATGCCATATTAGACAAGGACCACTACACTAGGTGGTTCTCAAGGTCGAGTGCTAAAGCAATGAGGCTTTATGACGATGTCAAAGAAGCCTTTACTATTCTTGACGTGCCTCACTTGTTGAAGAAGGAAGAGGTACCACACTTCCCGGCTCTCACTTCAGAGTTTCTGGCCACTCTAGAGACAAGATTCCCGACAAAGACTTCAGTAGGACGGATTAGATTCAAGCTCGGCAATATTAGCCGTGAGTTTACTATGGTGGAGTTCAATGGTATTCTCGAGCTCCCAAATCCTTCTCGGGATCGACTACAACATCAAGGACTACAAGGTGACAAGGACTTAGAGCTATATCACTGGGGAAGTAGAGCCTTCCGTTGCAGCACTTTCCGGGGCAAACATCATCAACCCCATTTTCCGGATCATTCTCCGAGTCCTAGCTGCTACATTTTGGCCCAAGAGAGAGTTGAACATGCCAACGGGGATGGAAGTAGCATGCCTCCGAACCATACTCTTTGAGGATCCCGCCCCATTAAACTTGGGGTATGAATGGCTACAGTACGTGGAGAAGCAAGGGATGAAGTCAAAGGAAGTGTGGTGCAGGAATTTGGTTAGTCTTCTGGCGACCAGTCTTGGAGTCGATCTCACCCTCTACACGCCATCCCAAGCCCAATTGCTCAACAGGAATTACTGGTTTAGCTCCAACATTTTTACTCAAGTTGAGGGCGGGTATACTACAAAAGTTCAAGGCCAAGATGTCATACCCACCCTGGCTAAATTGGAGCTGCTATACGTACCGAACTGGTACGAGTCATGGACGGGTCATGCTTTCCCGTTAGAGCACAAGCCGGAGGATGAGCCATCGCTTAGGCCGTGTGAGACACGATTTGAGAGGGAGGGAGAGGCTGTGGACGATGATGATGATGAGACTGAGGTAGCTACAGAGGCGGGCACGGAAGAGTTCGACATCGAGGAAGACGACCTCGATACTGAAATTCTGGGCAACAACAGCTTCGTTAACGAGCCCACCAGGGTCGTTAACGATCACTTCGAGGCTACTACCGAGGCACACAACTTCGATAACGACCCCCCGCATCCACCTACCGAGCCACATTCCTATGGTCTTATTCCCTACAATCCGGTAATTTTTGAAGACCACTTCCAGCCTCACAACCACTACCAACCACCTCCTCAGCCCGCTTACACTGGATCGAGTGTCCCACCTCCATGGGCCGAAGATCTATCATCTCAGATGCAGTAGCTTAACCTTCAACAGAATCATCTCCACCAGAGGATGGATAGGTGGGAGAGTGTCTACTCTGCTCGCATGGCGCTAGATGATGCGAGGCATCAGCAGAGAGAGACGGATGATGCAGAGCACTGGAGGATGATGTATGACTTTATGGGGAACTTTGAGCAACGGTTCCCACCACCAAGGTGCTGATCCAGTTTGAGAAGTTGTTTCTTTGCTGCTTCAAAAATCTTGTAAGTTTTTATGTTTTCTTTTCTTTTTCTTTTCTATTCTTTTCTTCTGCTTATTTTTATTATTGGGGACACTGTAATTTTAAGTATGGGGTGGGAAAGGGTAGAAAACTTGTGTGTCTTGTTTGTTTTAGGTGTTTTGTTTGTTTTAAGTAGTTCTTTGCTTTAAGAAAAAAAAAGACAACAAAAATTAAGAAAAAAAATTCCAAAAAGAGTTTTTAGAATGGATAAATGCCCTTTCTTTGGGTTCTTGATAGTAATTACTAGCATTATCATATAATTCCTTGCAAGCATGACTTTGATAGTATAGCCTGATTCTTGATATGAAGTTGTTTTTATAGAGGAATAGCCTTTGATGAAATTGAACATGTATACTTTTTAGCATAAGTGATGCAATCCAACAAAAAAAAAATTGCCTTGTGAATTTTTTTGGTCTTATAGGGAGAACATTAATGAATCCCTCTTCATTTCTTGTGTGATTTACTCTCTTTATGTATATAATCTCTTGAAATTGTGATGGTTATCTATTTCTTGAGGCCTATATAAGATTTATAGTTCATTGCATGTGAAATCATATGATGGAGAACTTGTTTTCATAAGCCCTATTAATCCCTATCCACCCTTATATGATCCTTCTTTTTGAAGCCAATTTGAGCCTGAAGCCTTTTATTTTTAGCTCCACAAAATTTTTCCCTAGCCGAGATAAGCTTGACCCTATCCGGGGATTAGGACTTAGATTGGAGAGGTCTATTTTGTTGAGTGAAAAAGTTTAATTGGTTTGAAAATTAAGGATTTTTGGGAAGGGTAGATTGGAAATCTCTTGTGTTTATTTGTGAGAAGATCTCTTGGTAAGAAAGGATGCACAAAAAGGAGAGGATGAGTACACGATGAAGCTCATTAACGACCTAGTTGGTTCGTTAACGAGGTTGACCGTGAAGGAAAAAAGAAAAAAAGAAAAAAAGAAAAAAGAAAAAAGAAGAAAAAAAGTTGAAATATGATATATAAGAAGAGAAAAAAAGAGAAGAAAAAGAAGATGTGCATTAGTGTTTGAAAGATAAGCCATAGATTCTTTTAATGTTTTGTGAGGTTTTCTAGGATATGTTGGGAAAGTGAATGGGTTTGAGCTTAATGTTTGAGTGAGTTTGGTATGATCTTATGAGAGTTTTGATGTTATGTGTGAGATTTTAGGAGTTTTGATTCCTGGATATTATTAGCACCACATAGCCAAAATATTTTCACGCCTATTTGTTTTTACCAAGCCCCATTACAACCGGGCCGAATGGAAGCTTGTATGAAGTTTTTCATTGAGCCTAAGTTCTCTTGATGATTCTTATGTGTTTTGACAAATCTTAGGTGGAGAGTTTGGTGATATAAGTTCCAATTTCTATGAGTTTTTGCATATAAGATGAGTTGAGAGATTGAATTTATAAGCCTAAACACATGAGAGTTGAGTGAAACACATATATCCCTGGTGAGGTTGATTGTATTTGCTTATGTCTATTAAGAGCTCTATATGTGTGATGACGTTAATAGTCATTTGCTATTTTCTGCTATGTCTTGATGTTGCTTTTTAGTTGATGGCTATTAGCTTGATGAGCATGATTGTTTGGTCTTGGTTGTTGTCTAGGGATTGCTTGAGGACAAGCAAGCCTAAGTATGGGTATTTTGGTATTTGTGTTTTTAGTATAGTTTTTGGTGTGTTTCTTAGTTTGTTTAGGATTAGTTTTAGTAGGTTTTAGAGTTAGTTTGGTGTGTTTTTGGATAAGTTTGCATATTTTGTGAAAAGTATGGAAGCTACTCCGTTTTGTGTCTTTTTGTAGGTTTTTAGCAGAAAAGAGCGCTTTTTGAGCTGAACTGAAGTGATGTGGTGGAGGATGGAAGATTTGAAGTTAAAGAGGAAGATGGCATGAGAAGATCAAGTGAAGTTGAAGAAGAGTTGAAGAGAAGCCTCCCAGGCTCGTTAACGAACCTGTGAAGGGTCGTTGACGAGGCATAAAGATAGAATTTTCTGGCGGATTTTGTGATGTCTACCGACCTTGTGCGGAAGTCGTTAACGAAGATTCCGTGTCGGTAGAGTTTTAAATGATTTTAGGGTTGTTCTATCTTATATCTTATATCTTTTTATCTTTTAGGGTTAGTTTTTATCTTTTAGGTCTTTTTAATAAGATAGCTTTTTAGATAGAATAGTTTCTCTATAAATACACTTGTCCCCTCTTTAGTTTAAGGGATCGATCGT
Organism: Fallopia convolvulus; assembly: GCA_964016875.1. NCBI lineage: Eukaryota > Viridiplantae > Streptophyta > Magnoliopsida > Caryophyllales > Polygonaceae > Fallopia > Fallopia convolvulus. The sequence goes on from OZ024719.1 coordinate 25,277,340, forward strand.
TGAAGTTAAGGAGAGCTATCATCTATCATTAGAGTGGAGAACCGAATCGAGGGGAGTACGAGTAGGAGGATTGCGAGCCAAGGTGTATCGAGAGAGGTTTGGATCGTTAGTCAGTTTTCTGTTCGGTATTCCCGTGTTTTCGGTTTCTTCTGGATATTGTAATACGATATTTCTCTTATTAATTTCAAGTAAGTTTGTTTTGTTTTCAATGTTTTCTCTTGTTAAAGTTGTTTGCTTTATGATGATGAGTTGTGAGTAGTTTTCTTATCTAGGGTCGGGGTTGAAACCCGGCATAGTTATGCATGTTTGATGAGTGAGTTGATGTTTTGAATGCCTTTTTATCCGTTTTTATTGCTTGTTGTGTTTATGCTTAGACGATAGTCGAAGTAATTTGAGTTCTCAATTTGATTGAAAGAGAAAGTTGTTGAATTGAAGGTTGATATTGTTCGGTTACGAAAGTTTCGAGCTTTGGATTCTTAACAAGTGATTGAGTGAATTGATTTATGAGAATTAATTGATTTGCTTGCTAATCAGCGAAAGTTGATGAATCTATCTTTCTAAAGGCATGATCTTTATCTTCTTATGAGTTTATATGCATAGCTATGTTGTGGTAACCCTTGTCCTAGGTCTTTTATTTTATAAGGTTTGTCTTTCGGTTATATTCGTTATCGAATTAGTGCCTCGGTACCGAACCTGTGTTTTAGCTCGTTAGTGTGAGTTCAAAGTAGTTTCCCAGGTTCGTTAACGACCTTGACAAAGTCGTTTACGAGGTTGGTCGTAGGTGTTTTGTTTTGTTTTGCTTTATTTTATTTTTTTAGTAGTTGATAGACAAACAACCGTGCTTCCCGTGGAACGATCCTGACTTCGCTATACTCAGCGGGGTCTTGACTTATAAATTTATTTGTTGTCAAGAAACCCTTTTCAAAACCCCTATTCCATGCCAAGGGTATTCCACAATATTGTTGCGAGATAAAATGTTCCAACAAACGACAATGGAAAAAGTTGGCAAAACGATTTCCATTAAGAATAAACATACCTTATTTGAGCCTTGAGATTCCTCGTTAATCTTGACATGAGCAAACTGATCCATGCTTGAATCTTGAGGTTCCTCCTTGATCTTCACATGAGAAAACCGATCCATGATAACAACCAAAACCGTGTTTGATTTCTTTCATAACACTCACTTAGAACCACCCTAAGTCTCCACCGATTTTGTGTTTGTCACTTATGTCAACATGGACGCCCAACAAGCCCGTAAATAGGCGAGTCCATGGTTGTCCAAATTCGATTATAGGTGGTTACAAAGTAGTTAGAGGAGTTAGAAAGGTTGAGAGAACCTAGGAGGTTGGTTAGGAGATTCTCTCTCCATAACTACCTTCATCCTTATTCACAACTCTCTCTCCTACTCACCTTTTATAAGCGACCAAGGAAACCCTAATATGGCCCAAGTGTGTGGTCCAAAACCATCCAAGAAGGCCCAAAGATTTGGTCCAAAAATTGATTCTAGAAAGCCCATTGTCAAGCCCAAAATCAAGCCCAAGATGGCAACCCATTTGGCCCAATAATCAGCCCATGTGTTCGACCCATCTTGGCTCAATGCCATGCCCCATGGGCTGGCCCACCAAGGCCCACATGGACTAGGTCAAGCTAGCATAGGTAGGTACCAATCCAGGTTTCTTAGCTAGTATAGCTGGCCCTCTGCTAGTCGAGCTGACATCCAGCTAGTTGAGCTGGCTTGAGCTCTTCAGCTAGTTGAGCTGAGTTCTAAACTATTTGAGCTAAACCCTAGCTAGTTGAGCTTACTTGAGCTTAACCCTAACTAGACGAGCTTCCTATCAAGCTAGTTCTTTGAGTTAGGAGCTAAATTAAGCTTATAGAGCTAACTTACAACTAGTTTGAAGCTTTCAAACTCCTTTATAATATTCATAACTATGTGTCAAGCTATTCTCGTGCTTTGGACTTTGTCTAATACATTCACCAAGCTTTAGAGAAGCTTCCATTCATTCATATGAAAATGCACAACGCTAAAGGACAATCCTTCCTTGCTCAAAACATAAATTCTAGCTTTATTGAACATCAAGACAAGTGTTCAGCGTCTCATGCCAAGTCATAGGCACGCCGCAATACCTTTCCATTGCTACCAACCAACCATGCGCACTCGGTGTGTAGGCGCGCCCTAGCCGTGCACCACGCTCGCGCCGCATACCTCGCACCACGCGCATGCCACATACCTTGCACCAGCGCGCCTCTTTCGAGCATCGTGCTTGTGCCGCGTCACGGCCAACATAGGCGCGCCCTTTACCAAGTGATGTGCCCATGTTGCGCCCTTGGCACATTAGGTTCCGTGCCTAGGCGTTGGTGCATATCTTGGACTATCTTTTCCTACGACCACTTATAATCCTCTAATCATATCATGGCAAGTCAGTAAGTCACAAGGTCAATCTTCTTAATCGATATCCCTATGTGACTTCTTTCTCATCACATGCACACAATAGGATTGATGACCTTTCACAAATCACCAACAAACAGTACATCAATGAATCCCGGTGCGAACCACGCGAGCATGCGTGCGACCAGAGAACGGATTGTGTGTCTAATGCACAATCGTGTGTTTGGCCTCAGCTATAGGCTTTAGTCATGCCTCATAGGAACAAAATCGTGCGGTTGCTCTCAATTTACAACTTTGGTGGTGCACCTTTGGGCGCTTGATCGTGGATAGCTCAAGTCGTGCGTCTCTTCATGGGTCGTGCGCCTCGTTTTGCATGACAACGACGCGTCTCATGCACCCCTTTAGTTTGATTGTGCATCGCCTCTCGAGACCCTTATTTAGTATTAATAGTTTCTTTTTCCTTCTAGTTTTAGGGTAATTGATTTTTGAGAGATTTGCTAGAACCCTTGTTGTCAAGACTTTCAGAGATTATTCCCTACAAGATTATCCATCTAGATTTGAGATTAAGTTGTCTTTCTGTTTAATCCAGTTAATATTATTCATGGATTATTTGATTGTTCTTTCTATTAGGTCTAGCTAATTTCTCTATTCTATGGTTGAGGTGATCCTAACAATGCGTAGGTAGACTTATTTATGTTATGCATGATTTAAAGTTTGTAACTTTGTTTGATTCAATCCTAGATGCTTTAGTAGCTTTTGTGAATTGGAACTTGTTAGGGTTTTGAAATTAAAAGGTGAAAGATTTTATAGCTACATAGATAGAGGTTGAGACCGAAAGATGTTTTGGATCCCTAGGATTTGAACCTGATATTTCATTATTGCGAAAGTGTCTTGTTTTCTCTTGTGGAGTAATATTTATCATATAAATCATAAATCTTAGGATTGGGTTGGGATTGCATGTCACGAAAGCATATGTCAAGTTAGTTTAATCTTAAATTATAAGTGTGTATAGGGTCTAGATTTCGGTTAGCAAGTCGCAAAAGTGAATGTTAGTTGGGTTTAGACACATTGCTATCATTCAAAAGGGCTTAGTAATTATATTAGATAAATACTTTCAACAAAACCAAACTATGATCATGTATTTATCTTTCTAAAAGTCTACTAAAGTGTTATTGGGGTGAACCTTACCTCTAGAAGCGTTTTTCTATTGATTTTCTACCACTTAAGCTAGTTTGTTTGATCTACTTCTCCACTCATGATCGCTTCTTAATTCATTATTCACATTTACGGTTTGGTCTATTGATTAGATAGCAATTGGTACTACATAGTCCTTACATTGGTACTACAATTGATCTTGTGCACTTGCGGGGTAGGATTTAGACCTATCAACTCATGCAGCCCTAGCCATGCAAGTTATCCTGAATTTAACCACCCGGTAGACTTTAACAAAAAAAAATCAATTTAAGATTGGCATGCTATTTGATTCAAATGAGATTTTTAACAGGGCTCTTAGGCAATATTCCATAGAGAATGGGGTGGTTATTACTACTCACACAATTATAAGACTTAGGTTTCAGCTTACTGTAAGTTTAGGTGTAATTATAGTATGAAATATGCTAGGAAAAGATGTGTTTATAAGAAAGTACTATGTGGGTTTAAGACTACTGCTAGGAAAAAAGAATCAGATGGAAGTTTTTAATTAAAGAGTTTTGTAGGAAAGCATGAGTGTGAATGGTAACATGTGAATACAAAGTCGACTTCAAAATGGCTAGCTCAAAAGTACCTAGAGAATTATAGAAATAATCTGGAAATTGATAGCTTTCATAAATATTGTGCAATGAGATAATAGTATTACCATAGTTATGTTAACGACACAAGGTGATGCTAACCTCCAATATGGTAAAGTGTGGGATTGTGAAGCTACCATTAGAAAATGGAATGAGGGAAATTCTGCATATGTCCGTGTTTGTTTAGATAATCCATAGAAGTCGATATATTATGTGTATTTTAATACTTTTGAAAGGTGGTTTATTCAGGGATGTAGACCAATAATAGGCCTTCATGGATGTCATCTCAAAAAGGGATACATTAGGCAAGTCTTGGCTGCAATTGGAAAGGATGGGAATGAAAACATATTCCCAATTGCTTTTGTTGTTGTTGAAGCAGAGAGAAAATAAACATGAGGTTGGTTCCTAGAGATTCTAATGAGAGATATTGGAGAAAGTCATCCCACCTTCATGTCTAATAGACAAAAGGTTTGTTAATTCTCAAAAATATATTTTCTTTGTATATTTTTAAGTATTTGCTACACAACTCACATGTATTTACTATGTGTGCAAGGTTTAATAGAGGCATAAATGATGTTGCTCCCCATTGTGACACAAGAGTGTGTGTGAGGAATCTTTACAACAATTTCAAAGCAAGATGGCCAAAGAAGACATTTAAGGATGCAGTTTAGGCAACATGTAGGGCAATCATTGTGGTTGACTTCTCTTTTTGGAATGGATGAGGTCAAACAATTGAATGAAGATGAATACAAATACTTGATGGAAGGCAATCCCAATTCTTGGTCTAGACATTCAAGGATGCAGTTTAGGTAACATCTAGGACATTCATGGATTTTGTTTTAAAAAAAAATTTAAATAGGGATTATGTCATTTGTTTCTTTCCCCCTCCTTTTCATTACATTCTAACATTTTTTTTAACAAAATTGTGTTTAGGTGGTGACTTGCAAATAAAATTCCTGCATGGGTGATTTTGTGAAATTCTTATTTTGAAGGTGATTTTATGAATGTAATATGTTTTACAAGTGATTAGTGCAATTTTCATTTTTACAAGTAGTTTTATAACGATCTCATATTTTACTGGTGGTTTTGGTGCAATTAACTCTAAATGACTTTTAATTATTGAAAGAGTTTGGTGTTTTTTTAAATATTCACTTAATTTTGTAATTGGGTGTCATTTTTCATTTTTTTTTATCATAATTTTGCATTTTCCTGATCGCACTCATCCCGAGGATAGACGACATCTCAAGGGTGATTTCAACCTTCTGGATGATTGCGAGATCAGAGCAGGGTCTTCAATATGATAACTGCAATCTCAAGTCTGTTAATATGCTACATTTTACTCCTTTTCCATGGATCTACTTACATTTATTATAACCTCTTCTCACAAAGACAATACCGTTTAGATACAAACCCTCGTTCAAGCCGTCAAACACTACCCTGGCGAAAACAAAGAAAACTCACCAGCGATTCACACAACAATTCAATATCTGAATTTAGGATGACCCTGCTACCTTGACAAAGCTCAAAAACATCACACCCACAAATCTTTTTCCTTATGGCTGTACACTAACAATTCTAGGCTACTACTTTTTGTCCTTTTCATCATTCTCAGAAATAGGAGTTGAATTTTGATTGGCAGCTGCTTCCTTTGCCTCAACGGGTGGACGGTCATCATCAATGAGAAGAGTTCTTTTTGAGCCTTCTAAGGCAACACCAAGAACAATGTTCTCTTCCAAACCAGGACCTGAAGCCTTCTCACTCTGCTTTGATTGAGGACTCACTGAAGATGCCCCGTTTGTTTTTTTATTGTCACTTTCTGATGAGACACAACGTTCAACTTTAATGCTGTGTTGTGTTCTTTCTGAGCCTGGCTTTTTATTTGAGTCAGTAGTTGCTGAAGGTTTTACAACAGAACTTTCAGTATTTGAAGCTTCTATCTTGGTACTGGTTTTTGATGTTTCTACACTCTTAGAATCAGATGCTGACTTTCCTTTGAGCTTAGAATCAGATGTTGGATGTTGCCCTGTCGCCTGAGTGTCTTGATCTCCAGCAGCTCGTGTGGAGCGAGGAGATTTTGCCCTGTCTTCACCATTAACCTTGTATGATGGTTCAATTAGCAAGAAAGGGCGATTTGGAGCAGCTCTACTACGAGAATAGACCGACTCTGAGAATGGGCCATTTTCAATATCAGCGCCGCTGTATACTTTCTGAATAGTGCGGATTGGAGTGGCAAGACGAGCACGGTGATGGCTGATGACTCTGAGAAGATCCAAAAGTATTGCTTCCTGTATATAATAATGAAAGCTTTTAAGCATATGCAAGTGATACAGTCAGTCAGTAAGAGAAAACCTATTAATTTTGCTCAACTTTTTCGGATTCTGAAATCAAATAATGTTTCTGCATAAAGTATAATATTGCAAAACAAAATCGGGACACGAAATGAGCTAAGATGTGGACATTGTGCCCTTGAGAAAGGCATTACACATATACAACACATTACAAGTTACCAGATGAGAAAGTACCAATTTCCTAACTCATTTATAGAACTTACAAGCCCTTTGATATTACGGACTGTTTTTGCTCTCAAGTATAATAATACTAGAAAGTATGGAAACAGAAACAAACAAAGATGTGCATTATAATTTACAGGCGTAAAATAAGATATTTGATTCTCAGAAAGGCCAACTCTTACACCTCTAAATATATATATAAGTAAAACGGTGAGCATCATAATAGAGAAGGGTATTTCTCAAAAAACGCATAATCATTTTGTAACATCAACTCCTACTTCTAACAAAGGTTGGACCAGGATGTGTTGTCAAAAGGTTGATTTTAGTACCTTGACACAAAGGTATTCTTCATGGTGTGAGGTCTTGACGAAACAGGATACTAGAATCTGTTACAAAGTAAAGATATCATTACTAGTGTTAATACAAAGAAGAGAATCAATTTCAGTAGTTACAACATTTCCAAATTTTTCTCTCGAGCAACACCATATGGTTATACATACATATACATATAGATGGGCAAGTACTTACCAAAAGAGCTTGGTTTTCGGGTTCAACATAGTCCAAAAATACTCGTCTGTGCAGTTTTTGCTGCTCTACTTGAGGATTCTTGGCCAATACCTTGCGCATGTCAGCAACAATATTCTGCACCGAAGACGGATATATAAACATAACTAGATGACAGATCTGTGATTGTAATATCCAGTTTTCTGGAGATAGCATGGCTACTTACACTTATCTTATTGACATCTAAGTGACTAATTGCAAGATGAGTTTTAATACGCCAGTGAGTCTTCTGAGTGAGATTTCTCACAACATTTACTGTAAACTTGTGGTTTGGGATATGAACTGCTTCTCGGTCTTCAGCCCTAATAATTGTTGGTGACCACCACCCAACATGCTGCAATAGACAAATGCTATAACACATGCCTTGAAAAGCAAAGTAACAAAGAAAAATAATATTTACAGTGTATGATACTATGATATCCAATTTCATCAGAACAGAGAATCAAAAAATTAAAAATTCTAACTTATTACTGGAAAAGGATTCATGGACTAAGTATTCTATCTACTGCAGCTTCCATGCTTCTTCTTACCACTCAATCTCAAATATTTTTATTATATATTCTTGTCGATCTTTCAATGAGTAGAATACTAACCTCAACTGTTCCAGAAACTTCATATCCTTCAATCTTGGTTTGAATCCATTCATTCAAGAGAAAAGGTCTTGTTGCATGGATCATTGCACTCGAGAGAAAATTTGTGAATATCTGTATATGCACGGAAGAAAATTTGATGATTTACAAAAACACGCATATATTCTTGTCAGACATATAGTTAAGTCCTTAAATTCATGATTGAACATAGCATATCTCCTGACATACTTCACGACCAGCAAGTGTAAGCAATACTGTCCCAAGACCTCCAGCAGTGAGCAATTTCTGGGTAGAGAAACCTAGTAACTCCATGAACAATGCAACTGCAGCTACCCATACTGCACTGTACACAGCTTTTGCAGCAAATTGAAAACCCATCTGTCAACAAGCAGAGAGTCCAAGAACAAATAAAGTTATAAGTGCTTTTCTTCTAAGAGAAGATAGGAAAGTAAACTGGAATAAAAATTGGCCTATCAATAAAGCCTTAAAAGGCATGAAAAAACCTAGTGAGAATATGAACAGTGTCTGACTGTCTTCAGCATATATACCAATCATGCATAGAGAACACCAGAAGACTTTATCCTAAGTCAATAACAACTAGTTCAACATCTTATATATTTGTCAGTATCACCTATTATCTTCAAAAGGCCATGTATAACATTTATCTTAAGAACTGCTCTTTGAAACATATCTAAATGTTATAAATTAAGAAAAATGAAACATACATTTCTGGTATCAGAAGGGTCAGATGTCTGCGTAAAGAATTTCTGGGACTGATGAATTGCGCTGCATTAAGAATTGACCATGTTTTTAAGAACTGAAGTAACTGAAAGCTACAATTTGTAACATCGTTTAAATAAGTAGACATTAAATTTTGCCCTTACAACAACCAAAACATGAACTAACTCAGCTGAGAACTGTGTTCTTATGCCAAAAAATTGAATCTTCAAGCAATCTTTATGTGAAAAAGACATACCATGGTATGCAATAGGCAAACGACAGCACCGTTGACAGCGATCTTAAGAAGTTTAAAACTCGTTGCTTAACAAGACGGCTAGCTTCAGTTGGCATAACTACGGGATCCAGAGCGCTGCAACATCAAAAAAAAAAAAACATCCGACATCATATTATGAAACGGATGTTATTTTTCACTCATAAGAGAAATTTAAGGAAGTAATACCTGCAGACAAGCATTACCCCTGTCCATAAAAGGGCAGGTTGAAGATACGAAGTCAAAACATAATGAGTAGTGCTTTTCTTCCAGCTATTTTCATTCTTCTGCATGTTTAAATGAATTAAAAAAATTTAACAAGCAATTGCACATTCTGCAGTATCTATGTTCACACTACGACAGCCACACAACCCACCCTGCTCCACTATCAACATATCATGTGCACATATCCAAGGATGAAAGTCCACATTGATTTGGCACAGGTAAGGCATGTAAGACTTCACTATGATTCCTCTGGAGTAATATCTATATTTTTTATAAGAAGATTGGGAGTTTCAGCAACACTCCTTTGCAATAATGACTGAAGAAATTAAAATATTATATTGGTCCACTTTGAGTATGAAATGCTACAGATACCGCATGGCTAAAGCAGAAGAACATTAGCTTAAGCTTACATGTAAGAACAAATTTCTGCTAGATCGTAGAAGTGGTCCCAAGCCCCATAGTGTAAATACCACAACGCTCATGGCTGTAATCAATTTGATGATGGAACGACTACCTTGCACAGAATTATATGACCTGTGAAACACAGAAATAATAAATAAGACGAGCAATAAACGGTAATGAGTCAGATGAATCAGATGGCAGATCATAGACCATATCCTCAGAATCCCGCATGAATCAGATATAATAAGCAATCACAGTAGCAAACAACATAATAAAGTAGCATCTATTGGCAGCATAAATTAAAAACACTTCAAATATTGGATGCAAAAGCTCACTTCTTTTAAAATCCACCTATTGATGACTATATATGCACAGTTTGTAAACTTCCATCTTTAGCACAGCCTCACAAGCAACTTGTTTTGATTCCAACTGGGTCAACAATGCTATGAATTTTTTATTCTCCAAAGTCCAAACAACATACAGAAAAGGAGACTTCACAAGGTAATGGTGACAATAAGTACATGAAATCCAGGAGTAATGCAGATTACTGAGCAAGCAACATTTAGAGATAAAACAAGACTTGGTTATTTAAGTTTATGTTCATTCTTTCTCCCTACTCTAGTATATTTACCACATTTAGAGATATTATTTACAAATGAGCGAAGGTTACCTTGTAAGTACTGTTGTAACATTCTACAAACAGGAACTTGTAATATGTGAACACGATAACAGGGAAGAACGGCAATTAAGAGAACTGTATCTGAGAGGGATGGCGCATACTGGGCTTTTTATGCTCTTTAGGATATGATGTGTAAGCATATCCTGTCCCTGGGATATTTATAAAAGAAAGGATGTAACAATCAGACTATCATATCAGGAATTGTTTTAACTCAGAAATACCATCAGTTTTGAGGCTATTCTCACCAGCCTTTGGGACAAAGGACAACTAAATTTCCAGATACCTAATTGCCCAGTTAGTGTTACATAGTGAAACTAAGTCAAGGACAGGCATACAATAACAGGTGTAAATTTATCTGAAAAAAGAAGAAAAAAAGGATGCAAATTGATGACACAGTGACAGTGTGACACACTAATTTTGACCATTTGCTTCAGTTAGAGCTACAACAACTTTTTTTAATGATTTAAACTATAGTAAGTTGAAAAAATGAATTGCTAGTGATCTCCTTCCCACAATTGAGGCACTTTTTACTCCAATTTCTAAGCATCAAACTCCTTTTGGATGGATATAGAACTTTCTCAGGCAATATTTATAGTGTTAGATAAAAAAAAAAAAAAATCCCCTATAACTGAAGCAATGCGTTACTGCGTTAGTGATCTCCTCCCCACAATTGAGGCACTTTTTATTCCAATTTCTAAACATCAAACTCCTTTTGGATGAATAAAGAACTTTCTCAGGCAACATTTTCTTAACTTCGTTAGATAAAAACAAGCACAAATATTCCCTTTCAATCAAGAATGACAAAAGCATTAAATATCCAGCCCATGGAAGGGTAGATCAAGGTCAGTTAGGAACGGTGATGCTCCACGAGGAATTTGGAAAGACAATTAAGAAACACATTGAACTGCTATAGCCTAGATCATGGTCAAATGCTGCAGTGCCGAATGCTCCAAATGGATTCGAAACGATAGTTAAGAACACATTTTATCTACAAGGCAGAAACCATACCAAAGATATGGACGGTAGATTGGTAGCCGGTAATTGCAATTCCCCCCTCCTAAAGGAATACTGGCAACATCATAAATACGCAATTATGCATCATCGTTTTTAAGGATCCAAGGAACACATAAGAGATTTTAATTAATTTTTTCACCTTGAGTTGTTTAGTAGATTTCTGATCCCCGCAGCTTCCCAATTTCGGGGTAAACTGCAACAATCCTGTGACAGCCATACTTGGGCGGAATTATCTTCTCTGGAGACAAGCAAATCAGCTGCTGGACCTTAAAATTCAGCATGCATTCACACCCCTAACACTTTTTAGACAGCTGAAAACGAGATTGATGAAAAAGACAGTTCAGAAAGAGAGGAACCTCGTTCAAATTCGGGGTAAATTAGCCCTAGACTCGAAGAAGTGATTAATCAAACAAGCGGTAGAAGCTTTACTAGGGGTTTCTCTCCTCAACGATCGAGATTGAAACGAATTAGGGTTTAGGACAGAACGTAGAGATTCTTCGCCAAAGAAGAGAAGGATTGGCAAGCCTCGAGCGCGAAGCGTAGAGGAGGGAGAGAGATGGAAAAGCCACACCGCGGCCAGCGCAGGGGTCCCAGCTGCGGTAGCTAATATTTGCCGAATAAAGATAAAGAAATGGGAGTTTGCCACATTGCCCTCTAAAAGGACCAAAACCCACCGTTTAAATATTTTTTCGGGATAGTTTTGGTGGTAGAACAAATTCTCTCGCAGTTACGAAATCGGGATTAGCAAGAGAATAAACCCGTCCGTGGAGAAGATGCGTTTTCAAATTCTTCCCCCAAATTTATTTAGAGTCAAGAACTTAAAATTACCCGTAAAATAGAACATATTCCACTAAACCACCTCGAATATAACTATTTATTTTGAACCACCATTAAAATACCCTTCGTTATCTCTTTACCACCCATCGTTAGTTGCCCCGTTAAAAAAAATGAGAAAACCCGAAAATGCCTTTAGCTTTTACCTGATACACGAGGGTACTCTACAAAGTGACCGGCAATTCGATTTCCCCCAAATACTCACTCTCAATCATCCTCTGAATCAACGAGGGGAAATCGAAAATTGGGAATTTTGAAATGGTGGGAGATTGAAGGAGTATGGTCGTTTCTGATGCTAGAATTGAAGAATTCGATTCGTTTCTAGGTTGTTGAGCGGCAAGTGGGTAGTAGTGAGTAATTGGGTTCGCTTGTTAGGGTTTCGATCAACAAGTGCGAGTGTGGGTGGCAACAAGTGCGAGTGCGAGTGTGGTTTCGATTGACCTGTTTATTCGTTGCATTAAGTAAGTACGAAACTGGTGCCTCTACTGGTTGAGCTTTCTTGTTGTCTTTATCTCTGTATTTTTGTTTTCGATTGACACAGTACACGTTGTAGCTAGGTTACTTCATAATATTGTAATTTACCCTTGTAGTCACAATTTCTTGTTGTCTTTATTGACACATTATCCATGGTAAGTCACAATTGGCTTTGTTTATGCATTTTCATGTCCATTAGAAGGTAGGACCACATTGAATGGTGTGCACAGATTCTATTTTGAATGTCAGTTGGCATGTGACTGGTATTTATTGAAAAAAAAAGTGTAAAGATTCTCACAAGTATAGGAATTGACTAAATTTTCATTTTTGACTTGCATAACTGTAGGCATCGATGGTGGCATTTAGGTTCATGTATGAGGGCAAGTTTTACATCTTCCAGTTTGGCACATTATGCTATAAAAAAGGAAAGATGCACTTGTATAAAGATGTTGATCCAGACATGGTTTCCAAGGTTGTAATAGAGACTTTGCTAAAAGAAGAAATTGGGTTGATTGGTTTGAGGGAGATGTGGTACTCTAGATCTGGAATGACATTGCAAGATGGGCTGACAGTCATTGTTGGGGACATTGATGTCATAGACATGGTTAATGCAGTTGGTAGGGATAGGTTAGTGCACTTATATATTGTCCAAGGTGATGAGTCCAGTCCAACAAATTTGAGAAAGCAAGGCCCAAGTACATCTCATCCCACTTGGAAAACCATACCTGTAACACCCCCTTCCTACCCTAGAGGTATTACAGTCAGTAACCCCGATTAAGACTAAACCGAAGCTACCCAAGGCTTTAAACTGACTGAACAAACTAAAAAAAATCCAAAAGTTGGATTCATTTGAATCATAACCAGAAAATAATAAAATGTTGCAAAAGAACTTAAACTTTATTACTTCAACCTTACAAAGTTTAAGAAGACATTACAGCGGAATAAATACAAATGGTCTTAAAACAACATTAGCTTTTATGACAAGATGATAGAACAATCTTCTATCTGAACAAAACCTTTAGTATGTAAACTCTTAGCTTCTTCTTTCCCAACATAACTTTATAGTGGCCCATCCATAAACTTCGCTCAAATACAACTTCTGGAAACTTTTCTTCAACTTCTTGATCCACTTCTCAAAACAACTTCCAAGAAATACCTGATGTGTCGTATACAACGGTGGACACCAGCCGACCATGCAATTGAATAAAGTGGTCGGGTTAGTCTAATGAAAGACTAAGCAAGTGAACAAAATGACTGGTTCTTATGGTAGTGACTAAACATATTGGCATCGTAATCCGAATGACAACCGGTCGATGATCCAACAGTTAGCAGTCCCATAGAGGATAAGAATGAGGCATGCATATTCAAGAGATAGGACACCACAACTTGCGGCTCCATTACGAAACATGAACAATTGTTGGGAACTCATATTTATCACGTAACATTTTGAAAAGCAAGAATGGCTTTCCGACTGGACGAACCATTCAGGTATATTAATGTGCCTAACGCACTTATCTTATATTACTTTCAAAACTTTTCACAAACAAGTTGGTGGCTTTTAATCGGCTCGAACTACTGCCGAAATATTTTGGTATTGTAGAGATCATCGGAGTATTTCATCCATGGTCATCTACCCTGTACCAAGATCACAGGACTTAAGCTATCCTTGATCTTTCATTTGCATATGGTGATGTAGAGATCAGAGAGGCCTATTACCCTGTCGTCTACACTGCACCGTGCCAAACTTGCACTTAGCTAGAGTGCGCATCACCCCTCTCACACGAAGAGAAGGGGAAGAGTCATGACCCACCATTAGGATTAGGCCCCTCCTAATGTAATGTTGTTTTAAAGAGAGGATATGGAACCACGTTCCCCTCCCTGAAATTACCTTAATCAACAACAATGTCTCAGCGTGAGACAACATACAAGGTCACACATAACGGACCTAAATCCAGTTCTACCGCAAAACTGAATAAATAACATGGTTATTATTTCTAACAAATATAACCACTTATCATATTTTAATGAGCACACAAGTTGTTCCCAACACAAATACTAAATGGGATTCAATTCCTCATTTAATAACCATAATGCAAGAGAGAACCGTCCACTTGCCTTAGAAGGCGTGCTCAACGTCCTTAGCAATTCCAACAGTAATCTTTATCACCCTTCTGCCAAATATAACAAAAGGATTTCTCAACAACGAGCTAACAGAAACACTTCTTAGTTGTATACTCAAATTCTACAACTTCCTAATCGATAAACGATTTAATTTCCGAATATCAATATATAATAAATCATTAGTTATCATGCTTTAAGGAGCCATCTTGGCGGAATTATAACTAATTATCCGCTTCACTTTTGAAATAATTTTCTAAATAAAAACTGTTCATTAGCAACAGTTCTTAAAGGTGACCAAACCAAGGATCATTCTGATTAACAACGAATCCCGAGTAATCATCCGAAGTCCTTTACCTTCCAATCGGTGTCAAAACTTGTATTCGCTATAACGGAAGATCCGGACATCCGTTTCTCGAGCGGTTTGAACATGTGGGACCATATCAACGTCAAGATTATAAAAACCATAAATTTAATTAGCAAAGCGGAACTGAAAGGCCCTTACGGTGGATCCGCAACCAACCCGCTAATTAATTTCGATCGTATTACCTTCACTTGAGCCCATGGCTCGTTTGACTCGATAGTGACTCGATCCCCGAGCCCAAGGGTGGTTGGGTGTTGCCTGGCGGCAGCCCTTGTGGTGGATGGTGGTCGGAGGAGCTAGCGATCGCCGACGACGTCGCGCGGCGAGGCTGAAAAGATTGTCGGCAGTGATGATTCGAATTCTTTCCTTCCCGAGTCATTGTCGTCCCGCTCCTCTGGTTCGGTTTCAACAGTCCGATCCTAACGAGAAGAAGAAGATGATGAGGTGGAGGGAATAAAGGGAGGTGGCTGGCTGGAGAAGGTGGCCGACAGTGAAGGATTCAAACACTGAGTCCGTCGTTCGTCCAAACTCTCTCTCTCGCTTTCCTTTTAAACTAATTGATAGATTTTGACGAGGCAAAAAGATAGGCCGTGGATAAGGTTCTATCTCAAATTCCTTCCCAATTAAGCAAGAGAAAGGCAGTTAAAACGGAATTTCTCGTCCCGGAACGGGACTCGCGTTAAAGCGGTAAAATTATGTACCTCGGGTGGAAAAACTCACTAAACGAAAAACGTCCTGTAAATTATGTAGACCAATAAAACCAATTTTTCATGATTTTATCTTGCTACCTTCAATTTTTAAGGTTTCCGTTTCGTATTTTAAATTCCTTCCGGTACATAATTAAAAAGACGGCTTATCCAATAAATATTCTTTTTCCACTGAAAAATCCTAGAATTCACACCGATCCATAAAATCATTTCTTTATGATTTTATGATAACATCAACAATTTTCTAGGATTTAAATTCCGCCAAAAATATTGGATTAAGCGTTAAAACGGGCAAAGAGATTAAAAGAATATCCGAGAAAAATTCAAAAATATCCTTAAAAACCACAGTTATTACAATACCACATAAAACCTCATCTCATACACCACTTCATGGGAGGAGCAATACCCAAACCCTAAACACTCCAAAAAATCTAGATTTGGGAGATGGTTTAGAAAGTGATGATGGAGAAAGCTCGTCAACTGATGATGAAGATGATGATGTCTTAGGGGGAGAAAGCTCTTCAAATGATGATGAAGATGACTTCATAGAAACCGAGGATGAAGATGATGACTTGTTTGAGTCCAATGTAGATGCTGTTGTTGATGATTATGGGGATAAAACCACACTATTTGAAACAACTGGTGATGATGCTATATTAGAGGATGAAGAAGCTATTGAAGATTTTGACGGTTTCAAGAGTTTGAGTGATTCAGATGAGCCTAGCCATCAAAGGTATTCCGAATTCAACCCTTTAGTTGACTTTAAGAAAAGAATTCAATTAAAAAAGGGCATGCTATTTGGTTCAAATGACATATTTAGAAGGGCTCTTAGGCAATATTCCATAGAGAATGGGGGTGACTATTATTATTTGCATAATGATAAGACAAAGGTTTCAACTTATTGTAAGCTCAGGTGCAATTGGGGATGAAACATTCTAGGAAAAAGTGTGTGTGTGTGTAAAAAAGTTCTTTGTGGGTTTAAGGCAACATCTAGAAAGATGGGGTCTGATGGAACTTTTCAACTAAAGAGTTTTAATGGAAAGCATGAGTATGGGTGGCAACATGTGAATACAAAGATGACTTCTGTGTGGCCCACAATGGAAACTAAAAGCTTTCATTAATGCTATTCAAAGAGACCGTAGTGTTAATATCACATATACCCAAGCTTGGAAGGGTAGGTTTAGAGCTATGTTGATGACTCAAGGCGATGCTAAAGTCCAATTTGGTAAACTGTGGGATTATGCTGCCACCATTAGAAAATGGAATCAAGGAAGTTCTGCCTTTGTCTATGTTTGTTTAGATGATCCAGAAAAGCCAGTATTCCAGAGATTGTATGTATGTTTTGATGCTTACAAAAAGGGTTTTGTACAAGGATGTAGACCAATAGTTGGTCTTGATGGATGTCATCTCAGAGGGGCCTACACTGGGCAAGTTCTTGTTGCAATTGGGAAGGATGGGAATGACAACATATTCATTATTGCTATTGTTGTTGTGGAAGCAGAGAGGAAAGAGACATGGGGTTGGTTCTTGGAGATTTTGATGAGAGATATTGGATATGTCAATCCTATCTTCATGTCTGATAGGCAAAAGGTGTGTCCATTTCAATTCACTCTTGTTATAGTTTCCATTGTATAAGTTTTTGGTTTCACATGTATACTCACACTCACATTGTCAACCATGCAGGGGCTCATAGAGGCACTAAGTGATGTTGCTCCCAACTGTGACACCGGGGTATGTGTGAGCCATCTATACAACAACGTCAAAGCAAGGTGACCAGGTAAAACATACAAAGATGCAGTGTGTGCAGCAGCTAAGGCATTCACTCAGCCTGAGTTTGCTACTGCAATGGAGGAGGTGAAGAAGTTGAGTGAAGATGCACACATGTACATGATGCAAGCCAATCCTAGTACCTAGTCTAGACATGCTTTTAGGAACTACACAAAGTCAGACATGTTGCTTAACAACATCTGCGAGAGTTTCAACAATTGGATACTGGTTCGAAGGGAGTTGCCAATTTTATCCATGTTCGAGTGGATTAGGAGAAAGATCATGAAGAGGCTACTAGAGAAGCATGAGGGGATGAGGAAGTATGAGGGGTATTTTACTCCAACTATTGTTAAAAGGATAGATTTTGCAAAGCAAGAAGTTGTGATAAATTGTACACCATTTTGAGGTGGAGAATCAAGATGGGTGGTGGATCACAGGGGAATGACATATGTTGTGGACTTGGGTGCTAAAAGTTGTGGATGCTATAGGTGGGATCTAACTGGAATTCCATGTTGTCATGCTCTATCCTATCTTCTAAAAAAAGGCTCAAATTACAAGACTATGTGCATCCATACTACCACAAGGATGCTTACCTAAGGGCCTATGGTGTTATGCTTAACCCAATGCCTAGAGAAGTCCAATGGGAGAAGACAAGTCACAAACCCCCAGAGCCTCCCCTATATATTGTTCAACCAGGTAGACCAAGAAAGTCAAGAAGAAGAGAGCCAGGTGAAGAGACAGTTGCACAAAGAGCAAAGAAGAGAATGAGAGTTGTTGGAAAATCAAGGCGCTCTAACTGTGGACAAACTGGCCATTACAAGAATAAGTGCAAGAATCAACCAAAGGGACTTGACCCTCCAAACAAAGGTGGTAGTCCTCCAAATCCAACAACATTTTTCTTTGGATCTCAAAAAAGGAAGTACACCAAAAAGGTACAAAAAATTGCTTGTTATTGGTGAATTGCATACTAAGTGATTTGTTCTCAAAAGTGATGTTCACAGCTGATTTGTTCAAATTTTTTGGTAGGGGTCTTTGCCTGCATGTAGTGTTACTCAAGGGTCTTCATGTGCTCCTGTGTCTTCATCTGATCCAGTTTCTTCATCTCAACCTGTGTCTTCATCTGCTCTTGTGTGTACATCTGCTTCAGAAGTGATTTATTCTCAGGTACACCCTAAATTCCACACATAATTTGTCACAGTCTTTGTCATGTAGTCATCTCAAATTGCTCTATCCCATGCTTACTTTTGTCACTGTCTTTGTCATGTAGTCATCTTAAATTATAGGAAGCCAGAGCACCCCTCAACAGCAACAAGGACATCCTGCTAGTCCAAGGACAAGGCTGAAGATGATGGCAAGTAAAAAAGCAGTTGCACAAGTCCTAAGGCGTTCTCCTATGAAATTGAACTTGCTGCACAAGTCCTAAGTCAATTTGATGGTTGTTGTGTGTAGTTTTGGTTAGATGAATCTGTATGGTAACAAACAACTTATTATGTGGTTTTATGTATGGTCTTGTTATGGCATTGGCCTCTTTTGTATGACAGTTAGCTTGGTGTTATGTATTTGGTCTTATTATGTGTTTGGTATTGTTGGTCCTGTTATGTCAGTTAGCCTCTATGTGGATGGTTTTGTAAGGCAACAAATAACTGGCATTGTTTGCCTATTTTGGAATGACAATTATGTTATATAAGTGTTCTCTTGAAGTGTTATGCAATACATTGTCAATTTATGTAGTCAAATTGAGTAAAATTGAACTTTATTACTCAAAATCAGTCAAATACAGTACTTGAATATTACAACATTCATCAACGTAGCAACTGCAATGAAACAAAGCATGACAACAAATTTTTTTGATCATGTGCCTTCAACTTCATGAACATAGTTTCCGAGTCCAATTTATATGAGTCCTTCTCCATCTTCAACCTATAAAATGATGATTTTGAAGCATCAAGTTCATGTCTCACTTTCTCCAATTGAGCTTGAAACACATCAAGTGATTGTTGCAGTTTCAGGTTGTCCTCTTCAACCTTCTCTTTAGCCTTGATGAGGTTGTTGATGACCACCACTGCTCTTTCATTGTATTCTTCATCTACCCATACGAAAAACTTGCATTTCTGATTCATTGCATATTGTGGACATCCATAAAATCTTCTCCCCCAATTTCTCTCTATATGTGCGGTTTAACGTCTTGCTTTCAAACCACAATAGCAAATCCTAGGTTTGGAATTGCAACTTGTAGAACTTGATCTAGACATTATAAACTTGTATATATCCAAATTCGAACATTCCAAGTTGCAATATCAACTTCCATGTATCAATGGAAACAAAGTTGTAACAAAACAATTGGATGAACTTACCCAAAATTCAGCTATATGGGACTTTAAGAGCATGAAACGCGATCAGGAAGCAAAAAATCGAGGCGATTGAGCATGAAATTGGCCAAATTGAGATAATGGATCGAATTGAGGATGAACACTTAGGGTTTCATGCTTGAATAAATACGTAAATTGTGAATACATCGCACTCATGTAAGGTTAGTCGATGATAACCGACTATGTGCAATCAACAAGTAAAAGCTAAGGGTAAAAAGTATTATAAGGGTGGTTTTCTCACTTTTTTAACAAGGAAACTAACAATGGGTGGTAAAGAGATAACGGAGGGTATTTTAGGAGTGGTTCAAAATAAATAGTTATATTCGGGGTGGTTTAGCGGAATATGGCCTATTTTACGGGTGGTTTTAGGTTTCGGGCTTTTTTTTATTAGGAAAAAATTCGGTACACCGATACGCCCACTACTTCAGAGAGGCCGTGGAAACGGTAAGTGGATAAATTGGCAAAGAAGACTAAAACAAACAAAAAATACACGTAACGGAAGTAAAAATACCGACAAAAGAAATTTAATCTTTTATTATATGATATTTCGTAAGTTTGTTATTTCGGTTTATGTGACCTTTTATAAATTATAATTCGTCCAAAATAGTCAGTCTAGGGGAATCTTGTAGTATGTTTTGTGGTAAGGGTTTCGAATATATAAGGCTATAAAAGCCATCGGTTCTCATTTGGGCAAGGTAATGAAACAATAGCCATCTTCCATTCAAATATCCTTTCTCAATTTCATCAACTAGCTGGGTCATCTCAGTTAGTGTTCTAAATACCCACTGACCCTCGTGATTTAGTGAGCTTGATCTCGAATCACTTGTGGGTCCTCATCTTTCTATTATTGCATATTTGAACGACGTCATTGGTATCAGATCCGTGAGTCCTCTCGCCTACAATCATGTCGTGGAACACTGAGCTTAGTAATCCAACTAATACACTGATTAGGAAAACTCGCAGCCTCCAACGAATCCCTAACAAAGTCCCATCGAAGTCTACCATACGCCTTCTCAAGGTCCAATTTAATAAGCATCCATCCCTTCCTCCCTCTTTTTGTCTTCATAGAATGGCCGATCTCTTGAGCAACCACTATGTTATCGGAAATAAACCTACCAGGGAAGAAACTCCCCTAAGTAGGATCGATAAGCTTAGCAATAAAGTAGCGGATTCTAGTCGACATAATCTTTGTAATCGTCTTATAAAAGACATTATAGAGACTAATGGGCCGAAATTGGTTAATACGAGTAGGCTGGATGACTTTAGCAATTAGAACTATGAGCATGTCCTTGACTCCATCCGAAAGATGGGAAGACTCGAAAAAAATTCTTAACAAATCTGAAAATCGAAGCCCCAACAAGATCCCAACATCTCTGATAGAACATGAATTGAAAGCCATCGATTCTTGGAGATTTAAAAGCCCCCATGCCGTTGATAGCCCGTTTGACCTCCTCCATAGTAATTAGGACCACTAGCTTATCCCAAACATTACTTTCCATAACCGGGAAACCACCCGAATCAAGGGGTTGATCAAGGGGCAAATTCTGATCAGCAGAATACAGGTTCTTACAAAAGTCGACTACTAGTCTTTCCATAGCCATGTTTTCATCCACCCATTGCCCATCATCATTACGGAGACCCTCAACACGATTATGTTTCTGTCGAATGATTGTCAAGGTATGAAAAAATTTAGTATTCCGATCACCCAAAGCTAACCTCTATTGTCGCGATTTCTAGAGCCAAAACGTCTCTTCTTTAAGAACCTGTATTCTAGAGCCAACTCTAACTCTAACTCATGCTGAAGATTAACTTCCAAATTTAATAACTGATCTAGAAAAGGCCTCAATGGATTATACCTGACTTCCTCAAGGTTACTAATGATCTTCCTTTTGCGTTCATGTATGTTCCCAAAGACTTTTTTATTCCACACAAGAAGCTCTCTTTTGAGAACAGCTAAAGCACTAGGCGTATCAACACTATCACACCAACAACTCTTAACTTTGGTAGAAAAGTCGGGATGAGAGAGCCAAGCAACTTCAAACAAAAACGTCTATGTTTCTTGTCAAAGTTCACTTTCGGATTAAGATGACATCATTTTTCCACAAAAGCCAAATTCCGCCTATGAAGCCCTTTGCTTCTACTCTGAAATACTTTGAGAAGTCCATTCGGGCATTGACACAATCAGCCTTATCACTCAAGATTTTGGTTTCGAAAAGGACGAGCAAGTCGATATTGTTGTGTTTACACAAATATCTTATAGCTCTCTAGAACCCAGGTTTCCCGGCCCCGAAGCAATTCTAGTAGAGGATCTTCATAGACAATCCAACAGGAAAAATCAGGAAAACCTGGGAGTCAAGCATTGTTGGCCCATTGAGCCGTAACATCGTCTGCCACAACAATGTCCTTTTGCAACCTTGATTATGTAAAATATCAGAAACCTGGATAAACAAGGGGGTTCTCGGTCAAAGACGTAACCATTTTAGGACTCAGAGAATGAGATTGGATATCCAACGCAACTTCCTCGGTATGATTGTGATGACTCAACGAATGTTGGTTGTAGAGACGATGAAATTGTGTAAACACCTCAAGGATGGTTTCTATGGGCCTTCTTCTTTTAGTAGGACCATTTTTACTTAGGCTACTAGCATTTTACTCCAGCCCACTATCAACTTTACTCGAAATCCCATTATTTGTTTTCCCCCACGTTGACTTTTTCCTCTTTTTACTTGGATGATTCTTCATTGTTGCGGGCCCATGAGAATTGCCCAGAACAAAAGAAGCATCCATATGTGACCCATTTTGTTGGGCTTGGGCCATTTCTCCATTACCAACTAGGACCCCCTGTGTGTCCTTACCTTTAGTTTCCTCAACGATCATAGTAACTTCCACATCATCAAGATGAGACTTTCCTGTATGCTTCTTTCCATCCCCTTTACTTATTTGGAAGTTAACGTTAGGGTTATGAGATTTCGGGTTCTTTCCTTCCACAACGTCGGGGATAGAGCTATCCACATTCTCTGTACTTTCCAAAACGTCAAATCTATTGACATACGGGAAGATACCTTTGGTGGATGGGAACAATTTCTCCTTTCCTTTTGCACTTCTCTAAGCGTAATCCTTGGGATTGGATTTTTTATTTGCTTCGATCTTCCCTTCCTTTGAAGCATTCTCAGATTTGCTATTTCCTTTCTGAGGCCGAGGTTTCCTTTCTGGAATCATCCACTCACTGTACGTTCCACGACTTGTTCTCGCTACTTCATGGGTCGTGGTCAAAGCTAGTGACTGCAAAGTCAACAAACCTTCTCCGTTGGAGCTCAGCAAAGAAGATTTATCGTTCACTGTTACCGGTTGCTTCTTTGGGTTCGGTGGTGGTCGAAACAGACAATGACTCTTCAAGTGGCGTAACCATACACACTCAAAGAAAATAGACAGGATTCCTTCATACTCGACTAAGAAGCTTTCATTCTTAATACACATTGTTCCTTTTAACGATCAATCTAGATCGATCTCGACGCAAATCTTGGCAAACCTTCCTCTATTAGTAAAAAGAGTTCTAGGGTTGAATTTAATGGGTCTCCCTAAACCTTCAGCAATCTTGAGGAGGATCTTCTCCTCATACAGTGTAACAGGAAGGTTAGATAGTTTGATCCACATGGAGGTCGTTTGAATCAGATCCGTAGTTCTCAACTTTGGTGACCATCTTCAAACAGCAAGACACCGTCCAAAGACAGTCCAAGGGCCCTCAGTTAGGGTCAACATATCATCTTCTTCTCGGTCAAAATGAACCAAGAAACACCCATGGTTGAGATCCAAAATCTGCATATTCGGAACTGACTTCCATAGTTCACGTATCTTTTTCTTCATGATCGCAAAGGCCACTAGGTGACCTAGCAATTTAACCACAACTAAGAGTTTTCAAACTGATGCGAGAGCATCCATCACATCCTCAGCGATCAATACTGCCAGATCTCCATCCTCCCCATCCGAGAAGCTGATTATTACTTTCCTAGCCAGGAATTCTTCGTCAATGATCGTCTTATGTTGTGAAGCACCCCTATACATGACCAACTCACTCCAAGTTTTTTTCTTATCCGGTGGATCTTTAATTGGACGAAGTCTCCCTGTTTCATCCATGGAAACGTTGTTGATGTTTGAGCCGGCTACCGACGAGGCAGTAGGTTGAACAAACACACTCATGAGAGAAGTTTTTTTTCGATATTGCCTTCTCTATAAGTGTTGTAAGTCAGTTTATGCAAGATCCCAGGGTGTTGCATCTTCAGGCTTCTTATAGAATCCTCAAATGTCTTAAAATCACATGTTGCAAGGGCATCCTATTCACTAAGAACACCAAACTCCAGCTTGAAGTCTACTTGGATGCTTACTATGCTGGTGAGATTGTAACCTGACGTACAACAACTAGTTATTGTGTCTAACTTGGTGGAAATCTAATTGCTTGGAAAAGTAAGAAGCAATGAGTTGTTGCACGGTCAAGTGTTGATGCTGAATTTTGTGTTGTAGCACACGATATTTGTGAATTATTGTGGATCAGGATCATCTTAAATGATTTGAGAATTAAGTGGGAGGATCCAATGAAGTTGTATTGTGATCGATAACAAATCTACGCTATCAGTATATCCCATGATCTAGTTATGCATGACAAGACAAAGCATGTTGGGATAGAAAAACATTTTATCAAAGAAAAGATTGATGCTGGAATTATTCAAATCTCCCATGTTTCCTCAAAATATTAGTTGGCTGATCTTCTGACTAAAGGAATTCATCCTAGACGTTTTGAGTGGCTCACATCCAAGCTTGGCATGGTCGATCTGTATAGCCAAGCTTGTCGGGGGGGGGGGGGGGGGAGGTGTTAACTAATAATGATGTTAAATAATTAGTCCCTAGACCAATTTATTCTATTATAATTATTAGTTGCTATTTTATTTATTTGTAGTGAGTTCCTGGGGCGCTTTTATAGTTTCTAAGAGACAAGGCATTTAATAGGCCTTTTCCTATCCTTTACTATAATTATAAATTGAGGCTCCTGCCTGTCAATAATAATCATCTTCTTCTTTCTCATTCTCTTTCAGGTTATATCTTAACGACCTAAGCAAGCTTACCTACACTCGATCGATGACAAAAAGCATGTTGTTCCTTAGGACTAGCAATAAAATATGCAGCAATGTTCACATCGATCATTATTGTTCTTCTTGATATTCCTAGACTTTTGATTAGAATGAACAAAATCATGATTCTCTTTATTATTCCTAGGTCATTGCTGACCTTGATTGTTCCTCCACTTTTGACTTGCCACGACCTGAGCTAGTCTTTTGTTACACTCATACATAGTTTGTCCATGTCCCCAACAATGCCAACAAATCTTGTAAGTAATACTTGGGGTGTAAACTTTGAAGTCTGTGACTCTCGACTCTCTCTTTGTTAAGATCCTTACGTTCATTCCCATAGGCTTGCTTAAGATAGATCTTGTGACTACTCTAACCTTTAAATATTTTTTCTTACCCTTAGTTCCACTCTCTAGAACTCTAATTCTTTTTTCAAGATGTTCATTCTTATCTTTCACATGTTGTAGTTCCACATCATGAAACTCTTCTAACTCTTCTACATACAACTCTTTTCCTTCCCTATGGAACTACCCCCAATATAACCTTTCCCAAACTTGAGTAACAAAGGTCACCTTTTTACCTATATTAGATTAAGAACTATCAATAGAAGATTTAAGAAGGTTTTCCTTTTCAATTTCTAAAGCAAGAATATCGGTTCTAAGTGTTTTCTAACTCATAACAAAGTTCCTCGGAATTTATAAAAATCATGTAACTCAAACAATCTCAACCTGAAGTTCGTCACAAGTGGAACAAGGAACATCAAAAATTTTAATAGATTCTTCTAACTCAAAACAAAGTTCCTCAGATTTAGAAAGATCGTCTTGCATCTTTGGATTTTCTTTTAACATGCTTAACAAGATCAAATTTAGAGCATGAATCAAGTGAATCAAGAAAATATTTATGAATAACTTCTTCTTCATCATCTTCTTGTGACTGAATAGTCATAGAGCATATGTTTGGAGTTGCCTAAGAGTATGGTTCCTCGCCGGAGTGATCCAACACAACATATTAGGCCTTCTTTTAACTTTCCATAAAACTTATACACAATTTCTACAAAGAGGTTTGGGAATTACCAAGGAGGAAATCGTTTGAGGGTGTTTCAGGTTGAGGCATTAAGGGCATTCAATGTGCTCTTCTGGTGCATACTTTGGACAACTTGATTACTTTTGAAACACAACTTCAATCTGAGTTGATTGTTATTCTTGAGAGAGAAGAACTCTTATGGTTACATAAATCTCGTATTCGGTGGATTAAGGATGGCGATAAGAATACAAAGTTTTTCCATATGTCAACGATTATTAGGAGAAATAAAAATAGAGTGAAAACTCTTTGTGATGATTATGGGAGGTGGATTCTTGACAAGACTAAGCTTGAGAATTATGTGGCTAGTTTCTTTGCTTCATTGTATAGCATCCCTGAGGCTAGGCGTATTCCTATCGACATCTTTTCATTGTGATTTTCCTCAGTTGTTTCCGAATGTTGAGGAAAATTTTGAGAGATCTTTTGATGATCATGAGATATTCCAGGATGTTAAGATTAGGGTGTCCAAATTCGGTTAACCGAGATTTTTTTTAACCGAAGTTCGGTTAATTATGATTTCGATTAGTTAAAATAATGAACCATAACTGAATCGTGAATCCCGGTTAACCGTAGTTCGGTTAACCAATTTTTCGGCTCGGTTTTCTCGAGTAACCGATAACCATCATGTAATTTTACCTTAGATAGTTAAAACTAAAATAATACAATTTGAATAAAAAAAGTGATCAAGCAAGTCTTTATTTTAAATATGTACTTATGTCATATTATTTTGGTTGTTGTAAACAAATATCGAGAGTATATACTATATTGTGTGAAATCAAACATTGTGTATATTATTTTTTATCCCATCAAATTTAATAAGCGAGTCTTATATTAATGAGAAGTGAAAAATAGTGTGTAAATTGTTAAAATTGGAGAATCAAAGACTCAAACTAGATCAACACCTTGAAGATCATAGAGTTTAACCATTAAATAAAGCAAAGATAACTAATATTTGAAAAAATATTAATATATTTTCAGTATTTCAGTTAACCATTATATGTAAAGTCATGAACCGAAACCGAACCGATAAACTGAAAATATTTTCGGTTCGGCTAACCAAACCGAAATTTCAAAAAAAAAAGTCGGTTTGGTTAACCTAAAAAATAAATTATTTTTCGGTTTGGTTTTTTATGGACACCCCTAGTTAAGATGATGGGACCTTTGAAAGCGTCGAGTAGTGATGAGTTCCAACTTGTCTTTTATCAGAGGTGTTGGTCGCTAGTAGGTCGGTCCATGGCTAACTTTGTTAAGAGACTTTTAACTACTAAGCTTCTATTGGGATCGAACGAGAAGTTGATTGCGAAGGTGAATGAGCTAGGGAAAATTACCCAAATTAGCATTGTAATGTTATATATAAAATCATTATAAAATATCTTGTTGAGCGGTTGATAGCCGTGATGCCTTAGTTAACCAAGCCTGCTCAAGGAAGCTTCTTACCTAGACGAATGATTACTGATAATATTGTTCTTGCTCAAGAAGTTGTTCATTCTATGAAGCAAAAGAAGGGGTTGAAGACTTGAAGGGATGGATGTTGCTTAAGTTGGATTTGAAAAAGGCTTATGATCACCTTTGTTGGGATTTTGTTTCTCGTCTAATTGGCATAATTGGATTTATGATTCCCTTTATTTGACATCTTTTTGTCTTTTTTTGGATTGGGGAGAATCTGATGAGTTTTTTTTTCCTTCTAGAGGGATCAAGCAAGGTGATCTGATATCCCCCTATTTATTTGTTCTATGTGTGGAGCGGTTGAGTCACATGGTTTCCAATAAGGTGAAAACCTATTTATATCTCCCATGGAGGTCCTAAGTTGTCCCATATTATGTTTGCCTATGATATCATGTTATTTGTTGAACAAATCAAGATGATTAAGAATTGTCTTCACTTGTGTTTGTGGTGCCTCGGGGCAATGTGTTAGTTGGGATAAGTCCCGGATTTTTATTTTGAAAAATGTGAGTAATCATCTTAGAGAAGCTCTCCATGTTGAAAGTGGTTTCATTATGACTTTTGACATGTAATCTCTTCTTGAGAAATTTTCGATAGAATGCGTGGTTGGTAGGGGTGGTTTGTTAGTCTGGCAGGGCGTATCACTTTAGCTAAATCGGTTCTTTCTTCCATACCAGTCTACACAATGTCTATTGTTATTCTCCCTAAAAAAGTCCGCTCCAAAATTGATTCTAGATTACTAGTTTTACTTAGGGTGATTTAGCGGATAGTCATAAAATCCATCTTGTTAATTGGAAAGAGATTTGTAAGCCTAAGGAGTATGGGGGCTTGACATTCGTGATGTGGTTAATTTGAATTTGACCCTTATCGATAAGTTAAGCTGGAGATTTTTAACAAAGACTAACAAGTTATGGATTGATGTTATTCGTTCCAAATATGTACAATCGACACTTTGTGATAGGGCATGTCCATCATACTCTTGGAAGAGTCTTAGAACGAGTGTTAATATGTATAATCGACACTTTGTGATAGGGGATTGCTTTTGAGTTGATTCTTGGATTTGCGATTTCTTCCTAGCTAACATTGCCATTGTGGATCTTGATCTTGCTAGTATGCAGAAATCAATCACCCAATTTTGGGTTAATAGGCAAGGTTGGAGTTGGTCTGATTTTAGCACTTTGTTGCCGACCTCTATCACCATTCGTTTGGCTTCGGTTGTGCTACTTGATGATGAAGGATGACATTCTCGACTAAAATATGTCATCTAATGGACAATACTCGGTCTCCTCTACATTTATGCTTATTTTCGGTACTCATAATAGTTTTGAGGTGGGTCGTTTAATTTATGCTAAAATTTGGAAGCTTGATGTTCCAAAACAAGTTTAAACTTTTCTTTGGTTTATGGTTAAGGGAGTTCTTCTTACTAATTAAGAGTGGGTTTGGTATCATTTTGATGCGAGTGCCATATGCTGATCATGATCTACTGAGGAGGATGAGTTGATTCATCTCTTTCGTGATTGTGATAGCACTTCATGTTTTTGGGATAATCTTCACCCCCCTTTTTCTAAGGAATTATTATTTTCTATCAGATTTCGTTGTTTGGTTTAGAATTAATATTACATGTGATGTTTTGATCAAGTAATAATGGGCTTATTTGGGCAAATACCTTTGTTATATCTCTTCGGGGGATTTGGAAATGGCATGATGCTAGTGTTTTTTTAATAGGGTCAATTAAGGACTCATGGTGAATGGGTGACTTTTGTTTAACAATAAGAGATATATTATTCTATGATGAAACTAATTCCATGGAACGAGGAGATGGATGTTACACTAAATGTTACATTTTTTTTGGAGATGGCCTAGTGAAGGTTGCATAAAGTTGAATATTGATAGTTTTGTCAAAGATGTCGGTTTTGCTACGGTTGCAAGGGTTATTTGTGATAGTGATTGTAGGTGGCATGTAGGTTTTGTTCATAATATAGGGATATGTACCATTCCTATGACAAAGCTATGGGCGTGTGTTGCTGAATTGGAGTCTTGCTTGGAGCAAAAGCTACTGGAGGGTTAGGCTGGAAATTGATTCACAGTTAGTGGTTCTTCTTGGTTGACCCATTGAGCGTAATCATCCTCTTTCTAATCTAGTACACAAGTGCCAATATTTCATTACTAGAGACTACGATGTCTAGTTTCATCATATTTTTAGGGAAGCAAATTATGTTACAGATTACTTTGCTTCTTTTGCCTTTTCTTTTAGTCTAGGATTTTATGTATTGTTCGGCCCGTCAGAGGGTATTATTCCTTTCCTTGCTTGTGATGTTATGGATATATTGGGCTATCCCTCATTTATCGGTCTTGTTCCCATGGATTTGGTTAGAAACTCTATGTGTGAAGTTCTAAAACCCTATAGAAATTTAATGAACCCTAAGGAAAATAATTAAAAAGAAAAAAAAATCAAATTTAAATTTTTGAGACATTGATATTTTATTTAACGATTGAGATCTCTCCAACTCTATTCATAGAATTTTTTTTATAATACTATTGGAACTAAACCCCTTATCTAGTTACTATATAGTCTTTTTTATTTTTTAATAAAAAAAATTCTTGAAAGCCGGAGAGAGTGTTGTCTTTTCTTTAAAAAAATATCGTTACTTAGAACTTTTACATTAACTTTTAAATAATGTACATAACTAAGAACGTGTATACTACGTGCAATGCGGCCATGTGGGTATCTTAACATATCTTGAATCTAGTTTTCGCCATTGCGTGTTTATTCTAGTCACTAGGTGGTTGATCATACTATAATATAGATGATGGATACTTGATCGTATATATTATCAAACTAGCTCGGACATGATTAAGGGATCGTGTCAAATTATTGAACCAAAAAAGTCTCAAAGATAACTAATAGTAAACGGCATATCAATTAATTTAGTTGATTGGTAAAAATGAAAACATCCCAATATCTTTGAAGTCTTCAAATACAAATGGAAGGTAATATTCTGCTGGAGGATGCCGACCATCTAACCGACCAGACCAAAGATCTTTTCTAAAAATCAATTGTATTACTCAGTCTCAAAGAAAAATTAAAGATGGAAGATTACTTTCATATTGATGATTATTAATTAGGAAATTGAAAAGATATCTCCGAAGAGAGATGGATGAATATGAAGAAAACACACCCATTGCTTTTTGGACAGCCAATGCCACATGGAACATAATAACAGCTGCTGACTTGATTTTGATTGGAAGCTGCAACTTTCCTTCCATTTCCCATCCACTTTCTTTCTATTCCTTTCCGGCCTTTTTTTTCCCTTTTACTTTTCTTGCTCTCTTTCTGCAATAAAAAATATAAAAAATATTCAAGAATCCAACTCTTTGACATCTCAAGTTTCCTGCATTCTTCATCTCACATTTTAAGCATTGCTCTAGTTTTTCCCATTTCTCCTTCTCCCATTTTTCTCCCCACTTCTTGAAATCCGTAGTGTTCATGATTTCCACGTTCTGTTGTTGTACAGTTCGTAATGTGTAAATGGGTCTGATTGGCTAATTACCATTGATGGTT
Organism: Fallopia convolvulus; assembly: GCA_964016875.1. Taxonomy (NCBI): domain Eukaryota; kingdom Viridiplantae; phylum Streptophyta; class Magnoliopsida; order Caryophyllales; family Polygonaceae; genus Fallopia; species Fallopia convolvulus. The sequence continues at coordinate 25,308,329 of OZ024719.1, forward strand.
AATAAGGAAAATTCGGATTCAGAGAAAAAGCAAAACACAGACGTTAGAAGAGATGTTGCAGAGGGCGGCTAGCAACGCCTACTCCTGGTGGTGGGCAAGCCATATCAGAACCAAACAGTCCAAATGGCTTGAACAAAGTCTTCAAGGTCTGTTTCCTTTTTCTTCTTCTCGTCATCAAATAATTCAACATAACTGGGTCTTAAATCCGATCTTGGTTTCCTCCTCTTTGTGCGATCAAAATCCCCCTTTCTTAATGTTGTTGAATCCTCATCATGCTCATGGGCTTTTATACAATGCCTTTGAGATTCTGTATCAATTTTGGTACATTCAAGCTAAATTCAGTTATTAGTGTCACATAGCTGAATTTCAATTCCTTGGGCCTATCGGGCTCATCCTCCAAACATGCTCAGGTTATGGGTGCCCCCATCTTAAGCCCCAGATCCCGCTTGAGCGGGACTATAGTAGGCAATGATGTTGATGTTGTTTAATGTTGCTGTCTTGCTGAATCCTCATGATGATCATCTAGTTTTACTATAGATTTAGATTGCTTTACATTGACGCCTAATTATAGCTAGTTTGAAGTTACTAGAATGGATTGGTTTCAAGAACTCATCTTTATTAAGTTATTGATTGATTGATTGAGAAAATCTTTTCTTCTTCCTATGGAAATCTAGATATGGAAGAAAAGGTGACCGTAGTGCTGAAAATGATAGAAGAAGACGGGGACTCATTTGCCAAAAGAGCAGAAATGTACTACAAGAAGAGGCCAGAGTTGATCCACTTTGTAGAGGAATCCTACCGAGCATTCCGAGCTCTAGCTGAGAGATACGACCTCATGTCAAAGGAGTTGCAAAACGCCAACAGCACTCTCGCCTCTGCTTTTCCTGATCAATTTCAGTATCCCATGGACGACGACGAAGACGGGTCCCACCAAATCCCAAAGAGAAACCTCAAGCAGAACCCAAACGCCCCTAACGTCCCCAAACACTTCCCTACAAAAAAGATCAAAGCTCTTATGGCCCTTGCTTCGAATCCTGGGCCTAACAAGCCCGTCAAGGCGACTGAATCCGGGTCTGGATTGAGTAAAGCAGAGGCCATAGAGGAGATTGACAGGCTTCAGAAGGCGATTTTGACTAAGCAGACGGAGAAGGAGTTCACGAAAAGCTCTTATGAAAGTGGATTGGCCAAGTATTGGGAGATTGAGGAGGAGATAACTGAGATGCAGCAGAGGGTTTCAAAGTTGCAAGATGAGTTTGGAGTTGGCAAGGGAATCGAGGATAATGAAGCTAGGACTTTGATGCTTGAAGCGGCTTTGAAGTCGTGTCAAGATACTTTGGCTCAGTTGCAGGAGAAGCAGGAGAGAACAGTTGCTGAGGCAAAAGAGGAGAAACAGAAGATTAAAATTGCCCGGGAAAAGCTGTTGACTTTTAAAGGAGAAGTTTTTGGTGAGGATAATAATCAGATCAGTGAAAGCGAGAGAGTAATCGAGGAAGGAGATGTGATATTTGATGGGGGAGAAATTAGCTCGAGCCAAGGGAAAGAGCTTGAGATGATTCGGGATAGGATTAAAGAGCATTTTGAGATGGATTCATCTCTTAGTGTTTCGGAGATGGCTGATAAGATTGATGAAATAGTGAACAAGGTGATTATTTTGGAGGTTGCAGTTTCGTCTCAGACGGCGACAATCCAGAGGCTGAGAGTAGAGACTGATGAGCTCCAGCAGTATGTTCAAAATTTGGAGGATGACAAGGCGAGCTTGATTGATGGGAAGAACAGTTTGGATGATAAGATGAAGGAGATGGAGGATAAGTTGAAGAAGCTCCAGGAGCTGGAACAAAGTGTGGAGAGAAAGAACAATCATCTCCAGATACAGTTTACTGATGCAAGTTGTGATCTTGATGAGATTTCACACAAGCTGCCTTCTGTGAAGCATGATGATGAAGAGACTGTGCAAACAGAATCAAAGCAAGGATTAAAATTAGCTGCTGCTGTTTCAGAGGTTTCATCAACACCAGAGGAACCTGCAATGAAAATTGATGCATCCCAATCCATTCCTCAACAAAGGGAACCTCAGATGGTTCCTGAAGAAATAGCTGTTGTTGAAGAGGTTAAACTAATACCAGAGGAATCTGCAATTAAAAATGATGTTTGTGAAGAGATTCCTTCCAAAGACCGGCAGGATCCTTATATAGCTGAAAAAATGATGGATTCTGTCATTCAGCAAGAAGACGATCCTCCAAGAAAGGATCAATCTATCCAGTTAGAGGAGAAAGCCGGGAAAGAAGAAGAAGAAGAAGAAGATGAGCCAAATTGGCGACAATTGTTCATGAATGGTTTGGAGGGGAAGGAAAAGGTTATTCTGAATGAATACACTTCGATTCTGAGGAACTATAAAGAAGTGAAGAAGAAGCTTGGTGAGGTGGAGAATAAGAGTGGAGATAGTATTATGGAGCTGAGGGAGCTAAAAATTCAGAATGCTAATAAAGACGAGGAGATCCAGGCTTTGCGCTATAAACTGATTCTGTTACAGCAGAAAATGGAGGAGACTAAGAACATGAAGGAAAACAAGGAAGATTACAACAATGTCATTGACCCAGAGAAAGATGAGGATGTCATAAGCTTCATAGTTGAAGAGCCAAGAAAGATTTCTCCTGTCGAGGAGAAGCTGAGAGGAGACATAGATGAGATTTTAGAAGAGAATCTTGATTTCTGGATGAGGTTCAGCTCTTCCTTCTCTCAGGTTCAGAAGCTTCAGAGTGAGATTGAGGATTTACAGAAAGAGCTGGTAAAAATTGACAAGGAGAAGAAGAAGACAGATGGGAGCAGCACTCCAGACCGAACTCTTAATACAGATGCCAGGCCAATTTACAAGCACTTAAAAGAGATACAGACCGAGCTAACGGTTTGGTTAGAGAAGAGTGTCGAATTAAAAGACGAGTTAAAATGCAGATTTTCACAGCTTTGTAAGATTCAAGAAGACATCACTCGGGCCTTAAGCGATGGGGCGGTAGATGAGGAGATGAAATTTACCAGTTACCAGGCTGCAAAGTTTCAAGGGGAAGTACTGAACATGCAACAAGAGAATACGAAAGTGGAAGATGAGTTACAAGCTGCTTTTGATCATGTGAGCAACCTGCAAACAGAAGTTGAGAGAACTATAATCAGATTGAATGAAGAATTGGGGATTTCTGGATCAAAATCCAGTAGTCAGATGGGGGGTGGGAGCAGAAACCGGATTCCGCTACGTGCTTTTATCTTTGGGAGTAAGGTGAAGAAGCCTAAGCAGTCATTACTTTCCAGCATGCATCCATCATGGCATAGAAAATATTGAGATTTAAGAAGAGGCCAAATATAAGGAGATTTTTTGATTTTTTGGATTTCCTTATACTGTCCCTTGTCTGAAAGGAGCATTCTTTTTCTATGTTCTTATTGATTACTATGTGAAACAAGATGCATTCGGTTGGTGTGCCTAGAAGCTTTGCAGGCTTGTTAGTGTTAAAATGGAGAGAAATTACAGTGTTTTTTCATTGCATATATCTTTAAGGATTCAAAGATGTAACAGCTTTTGGTTATTAGAGGAATCTTCTTCTTTTATTTGGGATTTTTCTGTAGATGATTTTGTGTATGCAGAGATGAGGCTTCTTTTTATGTTTTTTGACTTGATAATCACCATTCAGGTTTTGAGTTCGAATTGTCTAATGATAAATGTAGAACAATAAATTCGCCCGATGATGGATAATCAATTTCTTGCGTAGTGAACACCAACTGTAGATTCAAAGGAAAAGAAATTGCATATGCAATTGGTCGTGCTCATTCATAATTGTCGAAAAATCTCATACAAATACCAGTGACAAGCACGAAATCATATATATGATCAGTAACAAATGCAATCTGATGTGCTTGATATGATGATGGTCAATGAAGAAGCAAGATTTTCTGCACTCGGGTTTTGAATTCAATGAACACCTGCTGTAGATCCAACTCCAATGAAAAGGCAATTGGGGTTTATGATTTACAAATAAACAGGAAATGAACTCACAAGAGTAGTAACAGGATAAATGCTGGGGCCTTTGGTACGATGGATCGATGAAGAGTTACAAGTAGGGATTTTAGGGTTCTTCTTCCTCTAGGAAGGGGTAATCAGTGTAACCAACAACAGGATCAAACGTATAGAACGTAGAAGCATCATAATCATTCAACGGCGCATTCAGCTTCAACCTGCGGACCAAATCCGGATTCGAGATGAAGAGTCTTCCGTAGGCAATCAGATCCGCCTCTCCTTGAGCCAAAGCCTTGATCCCGCGCTCTCTGTCATATCCTCCGCACACCATCAACGTCCCACGGTAAACCTTCCTCAACGCGCTCACCACGCGCGCTTCTTCGTGCGGGCCCAGCCGATCGGCGGACCCCACTTGTATCTGGAGATGAGTCAGCTCCGCGCCGACCTCCTCTTGTAGCCGATTGAGCCGCTCCACCACGGCGAGGCCGAGCGCGAGCGGATCCGAATCAACGGCGTCGTCGTTGCACGTGGTCGGGGAGATCTTGACGCCGACGCGGTGGGCCCCGACGGCGGCGACCACCGCCCCGACGACCTCGGCGAAGAACCTGCAGCGGTTGTGGAGGGACCCGCCGTAGGAGTCGGCGCGATCGTTGACTCCGTCCTTGAGGAATTGGTCGATGAGGAAGCCGAAGGCGGCGTGGACCTCGACTCCGTCGAATCCGGCTCGGATTGAGTTGACCGCCGCGAAACGGAACTGGTCAACGACGTCGGGGATTTCATCGGTTGACAGAGCTCTGGGCTGGGAGTAGTGGCCGAACGATCCGTCTGGAAACTTCATTTTCCACTTGTCTGAAATCTTGGTGTTCGTTGAGGACACGGGCGGATTGCCACCTGGCTGACACGCTGTCATGATCAAATTCAAATTCAGCGCAGCTCCTGTTTCGTTTCTAAACATACCTTACGTGTTTTCATAGTCTGCAATCAAACGATCCTTGGCGATTACGTACCATGATGTGAAGCGCGACCAACGTGCCAAAGTTGACAGAAGATAACGCCGCCTTTGGAGTGGACGGCGGCGGTCACCTTCTTCCAGGCTTCGACTTGCTCCTCCGTGTAAATTCCGGGGCAATTAGGATACCTGCGCCCATATGATATATGATATGATCGATCGTTGGGTATTTGCATCATTGATTGGGTGGTGAGTCCTAATTAATTATTTTACCCGTGGCCGGTAGGGGATATGACGGTGGCCTCAGAGAGGATGAGCCCCCCAACGGTTGCCCGCTGGGAGTAGTATTCGACGTGGGCTTGGTTGGGGAGGTGGTTGGCCGCCCTGCATCGGGTCAACGGCGCCATCACTACCCGATGAGATAGCTCCCACTTATTTGCCATCGTGTATGGACTCCAAAACGGCGTCGTCTCTGCACATTCTTGCTCACTTGCCATCTCGGATTCTCGGGTCAGCACCAACCATTAGCCAACCACCACTTCTTGCAATTTCCTACAATCACTACACTCAGAATCTGAGAGGCCGGGAATTTAATACTACCATGGCCTTGGACTATTTCAATTAGTAAGATTATCTTGCAAGCGCGTACGTTATATAATATTATTTTGTATTCAAGAATCTTTTATCTTTAGATTTTTTTCTTCCCTTGATAAGGACTAAGTAGTCATGGTTAGGGGTGTTCAAACCCGGTTAATCGAGATTTCGGTTAACCGAACTTCGGTTTACCATGAATTCGGTTAGTTAAAATAATAAAACGTAACCGAACCGTGAATCCCGGTTAACCGTAGTTCGGTTAACTAAATTTTCGGTTCGGTTTTCTCGGTTAACCAATAACCATTTATGTATTTTTTATTATAATAATACACTTAAAAGGCAAATAAAAATATCAACTTTGTACTAAAAAATATTATCCAAATCGGTTAGAACATTTCAATACGAACTAATTTTACATGTATAGGTAGCTAAAATAACCGATTGGTAGCTTCATTTATTACTAGTGTGTGAATTATACATTTTATACAAATGAAACTTATTCATAAATATTAATTAAATGGTCCCGTGTTTTCGGTTTTTTGGTTAACCGAAATTGTGAAAACAAGAAACCGAAACCGAACCAAAAAACCACCAATATTCTCGGTTCGGTTAACCAAATCGAAAATTCAAATAATCTCGGTTCGGTTAACCAAAAAATGTGTCGGTTTTCCGGTTTTTCTGTTCGGTTTTTTGGTTTCGGTTTTTTTATGGACACCCCTAATGCTTACCATTGGCAGAGCTGCCTTCCAACGCGCGCGTAGCCAAGTTATTTGTCAACATATAAGTAAACTTTTAAAATCTAGAAAATATCTAATGTATTTTAAAAGTGCTCTAATCGATCAAAATTTTCAAAAAAAACGCGGGGTACATATGCACATGTTTTTTTAAAAGCGCACAGAATATCCGCGCAACGCCATTTGTCGCGAAATGGTGTTGCGCGGAAGGGCAAAATCGTAAACTGGAAAAAGGAAAATGGGATTCGGGAAATGATTTTGGGCCGAGCGAAATGGGCTTGCGCGCGTATTGGGCCGCTCAAAATGGAGTTGGCGCGACATTAGAGTTTAGGGTAAACGCGAGTCGCCACCAGCATTGGGCCGCTCGAAATGGGCCTGCGCTGCATTCGGGTCGCACGAAACAAGCCTGCGCAGATCCTTAGGGTTAAAAACACACGCGAGCGGCCGCCATTGTCATCTTCTTCCTCCGACCTCACCGATTTGCGAAACGGCGTCTCGCGCGAACGAAATCTCGAGCCAAAAAATGTCCCAAACCCCTGATCCACACCGTTCGCCAGCTTCGGTCGAACCACCATCAGCATCCCAACTCACCCCCGCGACCTCGGACGCCCGACCAACCGCCGAGTCCGGCGCCACCATGGCCTCCCCCTCCCTTGAACCGGCCGGCCCGACCCATGCGCCCCCTGAACTGGCCGACCCACCACTGGTGTGCAGGTTCGTGCTCAGACCGCCCCCACCACTGGTGCACCGGTTCGTGCTCCGACCGGCCCCAACATGGCTGTAGCACCCGTCCGGTGAACCGGGTTGCTACTTAGTTGTAGACCACACCTGGGTCTACCAGAACTAGCCTGACAAATTCACCGGTATTGGACCTTGTAACAAAGGCACAGCGAGAAAAACCAAGAAAACATCCAACTTATCATTTTTAAAACAACTCGATAACCAATGTGAATGCAACCGACTGCTAGCTCTAAAGCCAACCTACTGGCTACCAACATTAACTCAATATTACGATTAACTACACTGTCCTTGCAGCTATGGACTCAAGCCCTCAAATCCCACTAAGACACGTCACGTCGAGATCGAGCATCATTATCCAAGAAGTGATCTCCTGGAACATTCCCCATACAAGAATGTTTACCTAAAACGTTGAAAGTGGAACACATTAGCTAACAATCTTGGTATGGGCCAAACAAGCAAATCAAACATGTAGAACAAAACATTGATTATCAAAATAACGCACTCAGTCATTCATCTACATACCAAACCAATATGCACACCAAAACACGTCGTATAATTATATAGACTAGCATATCAATTTCCAAACTAACACTCCATTCCACAATAACAAATAAGCACGAGATTAAACAATGTAATACTCATGCAAAATATATCATAACAACCATCAACAATTCCTCCATAATCCAAACCATAATCATTCTCCAATTTAGGCAACCCGAACCTGCCTTCGAAACATGGTACACGGCTAGCGTGCACGCTTAGCTCGTGCCCATTTTCTTTCCCATCACCCTTCTTTCCTCGGCTAAGCCTCAACTAGAGCACTTGCCAAAACAATCAATTTTTAAAGGTGACCTTCACACGCCGCATGACTATGTCTGGGGTCTCTTCTCCACCGACTTGTCCGTGTCCATAATCACACCCGCAGAGATCAAGTTGCACAAAGTAAAAACTACTCCCTCCGTTTCAAAATAGTCGTTCATATAGATAATTTTTCTTGTTTCACAATGATTGTTCAAATAATAATTTTTTCCATTTATACCCTTAATAATTACACCACACTAAACATACACTTTTTCCAAAGCAACTTTTTGGAGTAGAAAAGTATCATTTTATAGGGGTATTTTTGGAAGAATTTTTTTCCCTTAATATATGTGCACTTTTGTCTATGAACAACTCTTTTGAAACGGAGGGAGTATTGAAACCATTTCAATAACTTTCGAGTATGAAAATATACTATGGAATAATATTCCAAAATAGAGTTCCACACACTCAATTTACTAGCTTAACACATAACATGATCGCAAGCTAAGTAAGTCTAGACGACTTACCTTGAAACTAGAATTCCAATAGCATAAGTGAAATACGAACTTGACGAATGATTTCCAAAAGTGAAGAGAAGGACGAGCCTTGTCTTCCAGTGGAAGGGGTGACCAAGAACAAGCAAGAAGGTGGTGACAAAGTGGTTTAATGGTGGTAAGAACAAAGAAATGAGGGGAAGGGAGGGAGGCACGAAAATGGGAGGAAACCAAGGCTTTGTCAAGTCACCTTTAATCCTTTATATAGAATAAATGGAAGAAGACAAATTTGGTTTGGCTTGTGTAAGAGATAAAGATCATGCACACAAATCTAGAAGATATGGCACGAATATTGAGGAAGAAGGATAAGCATGCACACAAATCTAGAAGATAAGATAACATGACACGAATATTGAGGAAGAAAGATAAGCATGACACAAAGATTGAGAAGATAGAGCACATGGTACGAATATCTAAGAAAACGGATAAGATCAAAACTTTACAAGTCTATCTTCATTCTATTAATAAACAAGATTACTTAACGACTAAGAAACGAACTAATGGATAACTTTGACACTAAATTTGTTTTGAATATATAAAATCTTGGTAAAAACGAGGTTATCCGAGATTACTTAATAACTAAGCAATCCCGACACGAATTTCGAGAAACATTAAAATATCAAAATATTTCCGAATATTTCATTCTACACACCTTAAAGAGAGTTTCGTTCCGAAACTTCCTCATATATACGTAAACTTATAACGAATCCTAAAGTTTCACAATCTCTTCCCCTTAAAGGGATCTAATTGCAAAACGACTAGCTAATCGCAAGAGAACAAATCACATTCTATACTAGCATAACCACTAACAAACAATCAACCAAGTCAACACAAATAAGCAGATCAAACAGAGCACATATTAGTTTAGGCTTTGTAAGAGTAAAAGGGAGGTTTATTACATCAGTACCCCCTTAAAGTAGTTTCGTCCTCGAAACTAAGAAAAACTAAAATAGTTCATAGCAATGCAAGAATGCACACTGAAACTATCCTCTATACATAACTAGAGAATATTTTCATGCTAGTAATCGCTTAAAGAACATTCCCTTCTTTACTCACTATAATACAACTCTCGAAAAAACAAAATAGCAATTCTTGCTTGGTTTTTCCAACTCCATTCCAAAATTTCTTTACTACTAACTTTGAACCAGAGTATCTATACCAATGGTTCTTTTTCAATACATATTACTTCATATGATGTCTCAACCCATGCCTACATTTTCCCACGTGAGCCTTTGGATTGAAATCTCATTATCATTTTATCCAAGAATGTGAGATTCATCTAGCACACATCATCTTAACTATGACATACAGAGGACATTGCACATTGGGAGCAATGATAGAGGTAGGATAAGACAATAGTTATCTTGTCAATCTTCTTCCAATACTTCAAAAGGTCTAGCATAACAAGGTTTGGACTTACCTTGTGTTTTTATGATAACACACCTTTTGAGGAAGTTATCCAAATAAGAACTCTTCCAATCATGGTGGCTCCACAACTTCTTGCTAAACTATATCATAAGACCTTTGTTGACTTGTTGTTGTCAACAATTTAAACCTGATTAGTGCCTTATTTCGTTGTATTCATTTTGATCAACCTTGATCCAAGAGTAAACTCATCAATATTGTTCTTCCATAGATTGGGTAACAATATTTTCAATATTAGGAAGAACTATTCTAGACTTCAACTGATATTCCAACGTGTTGATCAATCTTCCTCATAAATTTTAAGTGTATCTCCAAACATGCACTTAGTAGTTCAAGTTGCTCTGGCATGAAAAACAATACCACTTGTATGTTTAATCCACAATACTTGTTGAAATTTTATCCATGATCTTGACTTTTCTATTTCGAATAGAGATTGAAGTCTTAGAACTGCCATAAAGACGAGTGTTACTGAGTAGAAACGTTACTAATGCACCTTTTACTAAAGTAACGGATTACACATTAGTATTTCCTTAAGAAGGTTCCTTTAGTTGGAAATCCAAATGAAATCACTCCTTATGTTCTCTTGAACTCCTTATCAAAGCCAACGACTTATCAATACACGTTCTTCTGACGTCATGACTTTTCCTTTCCTCGGTCCATGATTGTGCTAACCAACACCTCCATATGAGTATTTTTTTCCTTTTTTTTATATTGCCAATCTCATAATTCAGGATTGGTGAATATATTATCTTAGTTCCACCAACTAGAACACATGACAATTATTGTCTAAAACTAGAGGATATGGTAACCAATCTTCAATTTCCTTTAACTTCATCTCTCCTTGCTCCTCGAGTTAGGGTCACCTCAACCACTTAAATTCAAATCCTGACATATGATCTCTAACTAAACATACCCATGATGGTTTAATCGTACCAACATGTCTTCTCTAGTCATTACCTCTTACTTTAATTTATTAGTAAGTTGGAGGTATTCCTTACTCCTCTAACCATGTAGGTCATCCAATAATGATGGTATTTTGACCCATTCAACCATACCATTCCTCTCATACATCCAATTGAATCAACTATAGATATATGCAAGATTTCCTAACTTTAAAAGTTTGAAATGGTTCTTATCTCTGCTTAGTCCCAACTTTCAACAAATCCTGAAGGCTCCAAATCAGTTTCCTTTATCAACACAACACACTATGGTTGATAAGCAATGTGAAATGGTGCCTCGTATCACAAATCATCATTCCATTGATGACAAGAATATGTTTTTAAACTTACCTTATCAACACAAACTTCAAACAATCACTAACTTCTTTCCTCTAATTGGAAAGAAATGTGTTGTCCAAGCTCATTTCATTACCTTCACTCTGATAACATCATTATTCCAACTATTATGGAACCTATCATCATTTCTTCCTTCATCTACTCAGAGATGAAAGGTATTTAGAGATTCCTTACTAGTCTTTAGTGCCTTATCTTTACTCGTTGACTACTTAGACATTACTTCCTCAACGTAATGTATCAGTTTCGGATATAACCATTCCATAACTTCCTTTTGAGCTTGCATCCTCTTTACTTATCCTTAAAGAGAGAATGGAATCTGTGACAAGCCTTTTGTAAAGTTCTCTACCTTAGGTTGTGATCTTGTGATACTTAAACTCGGCTTTATAGTCCCAAAAGTTTTCAACTCATGTGACTCTTACATCCCGACAGTTCTCCTCAGAACACCTTCTGATGTATCATTTGACTTATCACAACTCTCTTATCTTTGACGAGTCTTTTTCACTCGAGTGAACTGACAATTCTTACTACATATCTAATCTTGGTATCCTTAAATTCACACTAGGCTGCAGTTATCCGCTAAACCTTCTTATTAAGGACTAAAGAATTTTCAAAGCATAACTTCCGATTAAGAGGTTCTAGCACTACTATCTCATGTCAAGAATAGATATACTTGAGCTTTAGTAGGCTCGTTCGACCTCACACTTCCAAGAGTAAAGGTGCCACCTCACATTGATCAAATTTTCTAGTTCCTTTTCTTAGGTCTCCTAGTTTATCTCCCTCGTCTTAAGCTCATGAGATGGATCAATAACATCTGACCTCTTCCCATTAATCTACATACCAATTTTACACAAATATTGGCATGATCCTTGTATCTCTTAGGGTCCTACGAACAACCATATTGGGTATGAAAATTAGTTTCTCCTTCAACTACTCAAATCTCTTCAAGCAAGTCTTCATCCAGATAAACCTTTTAATTTGATAACACTTAATCAAAGGTTAGACTATCCTTAAAGCCTTCGTAATCCATCATTAGTACTATTGAGTTTACTTGAAACATCATATTCCTTCATCTCGTACCTCAAGTTCCCAAATAGTTATGATTCATTCTTTCAGTCAAAATCACATACCTTAAAATGCAACATTAATCACTTAAGAGTTGCATTTGATTTCTTATGAATAGGTGGAGTTTTTGAAAGATTCACTATGAAATCTATAAGTAGTTAACACCCATTGTGCTACTACAATAGTAAACTAAGAGTAATATTAGTACGTCAATCTCTCACGTTCAAATCCAATACTTGTTAAAGATCCGATTCACCAACTACTTGAGCATTTCATATGCATTCATTCCATTAACAATATCGCTATAATCTTATAGTGTCTAAATCTTCTCTCAAATTTCGTTTGCATGTTATCTTCATCCTTAATTCATAGTCTATGATGTCCAAATCATAGATCAACTCAAGATTAACACTTCACTTGAAGATGATCTAATCAATCATCATGGGAAGAAAACGAGCACATGCCCTTTTGAGCATTCTTAATTCATTCTTAATAATTGCTACACCACGACTAATCCATTCTTCTTCATCACAAATGTCATTGACTCTTGCTATGATGACACTTTAGAACATATTTATGATCTTTCATCTATTGTCTCCAATTGCATCTTAGTTATGATCCCCACTAATCGTCATTTGCACATTCCAACCTTCATTGGAGTAAAATCCTTATAGCTCATATAAAAATCATTCTCAATCCTTTCACACCTTTGGAATCCAAAGCTCCAATCTCTACTTAATTTTATGAACGACATATCTCAATCAATCAAATCTTTTTCCAATAACTTGATTGATATCACTGAACTAACAACCCTTCAAATAGGTTGGCATACCTCTAGAATATTGGGGGTTGTAAATATTCATCATCATTGTCATCTTACATCTATGAATAATTTGTCATCTATATCCTATCGCTTATTCTCTTCACTAAAATCACACTAATGTTGAACAACATCTCGGTAAAGTCTGCTTCTCAATTCTGATCCTTTGAGCAAACTTGGATACTTAAAATGGATCCTTCCAACCTCACTAGTTATTACATATTGTGGTGAATCTACAACCCAGAGGTGTACTCTCTTAGATCAAACTAGAAGAAATATGACTAGTTTAGACTAGATTTTATTCATGTCTTCCTCTTTGTTTTAACTTATCAATCTTCCTACATTGATCATTCAAGGATGGTTAGTTCCCAACTACACCATTGAAGGTCATAATCATGATATTTATTCTTGTATTTCCAATAGGAATTCTCTTACCTTTGTCCTCTAAAGTAGACCAAGATTCCAATTCATCCATATTATTTTAGGTGGCATTTTGTCAAACAACTGGTAGGCGTATGTAGTATTGTTCTGCAGACTTTTAATACTCTGTTGGGTGTCATCGGACAAGAGCCTTCTCATGGGTTCCAGCGATTGATCCAACTCAATTTGGCCCACATCTTTAATCGGATCTTCAATCTAAATTGCTCTATTGCTTCTTTGATCATTAAGCAATAACTCCATTCGACAACAATTGTCGTAAATACACCTCCCGTTATAACAATCGAATGCATTGACTGTCGAATCCCGATTTTTAAAACGGATTCTCCATTGGAATTGTCCACCCTGATTGATCTTTTCTATGCATTATAGATTTCCAACATTGGAAAACACTTGACTCAAGACTTCACAAGAAATCAAATACTCTTCAAGGTGGACCTTGGCCAAAATCACACCACCATCCAGTTGCAATTCAGAAATTTCAGATTGGGAGGTCGTGGATTTCAGTTCTCCGAGAACTTGGGTCGCATCTGCAATTGGAGTTTGGATATAACTCGATCTTCCGCTACTTCGGCCATCTAAACACAATTCTAATCGACAATACCCGTCGTATATACACCTTCCATCATAACATTCGAGCGCTTTGATAGCTGAATCCCGATCCCTAAAACAGAATCTTGAATGAAGTTGAGATCCAGAATCCAATTTTTCTATGCTTTCCAAATTTCCAATTCCAGAAAATACTTGATTTAGTACTTCACAAGAAATTAGGTAATCCTCATAATGTATCTTGACGAGAAGCACTCGTACTTGGCTGAAGATGCCATCGAACTCATCCCCAACCTACTTTATTTATATTTGAAAGTGCAAACACTTGCTTCTTTATTTATGATTTTCTTTACAGTGAGGTTACAAGCCGACGAGGCTAACAAGCAATTGAGAATTACACCTTAGACCTCCTACGAGTTTTCGAGATCACGAGCTAACAATATTCGAGATCTCCTATTTGCTAAGAGATTCTATCACCTAAGCGTAGCATGATTGATCTTGAGACGAGGTGGACTCTGCGAGTGTGGTGTAGAGTCTTGTGAGATTGTGTAGCAAGGTCTTTGGTGTGAACGAGATCTCTGTGTGACTCGAAGTCTTTTTGTGGACTCTTCTTGTCTATAGGGAGGTCTTTTGACGATGTTTCTATCACGTCGATCTTCAACGAGCAAGATAGTTCTTGAGTTCAAGATGTTTTTCGACCCCCTCTTCTTACGAGATTCTCCTCTATTTATAGAGGATTGGGGAGTCGATTTTTAGCCAAGGTCCGATGTGGGATGCCCGAGGTAGGGGATCTTGATTGGTCCGGGGAGGAGGCAGACGGTGATTGGTTTGGGGAAGCGGCATCCGTGAGTGGTCTGTGTGGGCGGGGGTGTCAGAAGAGTCGGTGGCGAGGTTTAGACCTCGCCCCGGGGATTCGGAAGACCTCGCGGGTATGGGAATATTTAAACTTAAAAGGCACATGGTTGTGGGTCCCGAAATCATCCTTGGGAATCCCGTTGTGTCTATTCGTTTTTTGGTACCCTGGGCCCAGTTATTATTTTACTATTTTGGACATCATCACAACCCCATGGTCTGGGGGCCTCGCTTCGAGGGCCGCATGGCATAAGTTCTGTGGGGCCGCGGGGTGCGGGGTGCTTTACAAGTTGGGGAGTTCTCCGCGAGGTGTAAAGTTTTCGAGGTTGGGAGGGCACTTTGCGAGGTGTGAGGTTTTGTACTTAGGCGTTCTTCCTGTTCTGCACGGATGAAGCTTCTTGGGCCTGCTTGCCATACCCTGCTTAGTGGGCCGTCCAGGTAAGACAGGCCCAATAAGCCTTTCGGGAGCGGGGGAGGCCCAAATCTGTTCTTTATAGGGGCGTATTTCACACGCTTCCCCCATCTTCTCTTTCCAACATTTTCGCTCTTTCTCTCTCTTTGTCTTTTCGGTTTCCTGTGAGCGGTTTCTCCAGACGGTTTCCGACGAGCCTTCGCCATTTGCCAGTTTCACCACCTCCCTTTCTTCGCCGGCTTTAGACAAGTAAGTTCTCGACCCTCTTCTTCTTGTCTTTCGGTGTTTTTTGCCTTCGATTTTTCCTTGCTTGCTTAATTTGCTCCGCGTTCTGTAAAGGCGACGGTGTGTCGCCTGGTGTTCCGCGCCGATGTCACGGTGGCGAAGCGGCGGTGGTAGTGTTGCGTGTGTTTCTGGGCATTGCCCTTGTTATTTTTCTTTGTTCTTTCCTTGTTTCGTTTTGTACTTGGGTGGGTGATGGTGACTTCTGAGTGTTTTTTGTGGGCGGTGAGACGGTGGTGTTGAGGGTGGTTCCTTCCCTGGTGTGGTGTCCTTGTTTCCTCCTTGCTTTTCTTCTCCTCCGTTTTCTTTTCGCTTTGCCTTTCTTTTTTGTGTTGCGCTTTGGGGGGGCGGTGGTTGTTTCCTGGTGTGTTTTTCTAGCGTTGCGGCGGTGGGACGGTGGTGGCAAGCGGTCGCCACCGTCAGACCAACGCCACGCCCCTAAAGCCTTTGTCCGTTAGGTGACGGTTGAGTTCATGCCTTTCTGTCCGCCATTTTTCGAAACTTGAGGTCCTCGGAAAACTCAAACGTCATGATGTCCAATTGACGGGACATTTGGGTTTCCACCGCTGGCTTCCACCGCTGGTTAGCATTCTTCTTTCTCTTTCTTCCTTTTGGCGCTTCAAATTCTCCTCCGCCGTCCTATCTTGTCAGAGTAGCTTCTAAGGTGCCACGTGGCCTTCTTCCCCCATGGCCTCGCGTTGTCTTTCCTTTCGGAGTTATGACCTCGCGCTTTTTTTCCCTTTGTTGTGATCTCGTGTTGCTTCTTAATTCGGGGTTATGACCTCACGTTTTTCTTTCCTTTGTTGTTGTGACCTCGTGTTGCTTTTTGCTTCGGGGTTATGACCTCGCACTTTTCTTTCCTTTGTCGTTGTGACCTCGTGTTGCTTTTTGCTTCGGGGTTATGACCCCACGCTTTTCTTTCCTTTGTCGTTGTGATCTCGTGTCACTTTTTGCTTCGGGGTTATGACGTCGCGCTTTTCTTCCCTTTGGTTATCTTGCCCGATGTCTCATCGCTTATCTCTTTTCCAGGTGCTAGCCTCCCGCGGCCTGGACGTCGTTTTTTTCATGCCTAGGAGAGCTTCTGTGATCCCCCCACCTGGTTTCGTGTTCAAAGTTCAAGAGGGTTTTTACGAGGAGGTTTCCGAGTCTGTGGGAAGCGTAGAACCCAGCGACTATCAGAACCCGAAGTCCCCTTCATTGATTTTCAACGACCCCTCTTCAAGTGACTCCGAGGTTTCCATCAATTCTCGCTTCTCCTGACTTCGTGCGTCATCAGGTGTTGAAATGGCTTCGTCCTCCACCCCCGATGAGGTTGTTGCTGAGGTTGTGGTGAGGTCAAGTGTGGAAATGGTCTCGACTTCCACCTCCTATGTGCCCACGAGCTTTCCTGCGGCGTATATTACCGACGCCGTGTTTTGCGTTCCGCCTGTCCTCGAAGAACGGATTCCCATGACCTCGGGTTCTTGCGAGGCTTATCTGTCCGAGGGGGTGGCCACCGAACTGAAGCATAAAGACCTTGTAAAGATTGCCAAGGACTTTGCTTGGCCCGAGGGAGTTGAGTTAGTGCTTTCCGAAGAGGGGGGCCGCCCCTTGGCGCCCTACGAAAGGTGCGTGATCGTGCACCTCTTTAGTCTCCAGGCAGGTTTCAGGTTACCTCTGGCCCAGCATATTGTCGACTATTTGTGCGCCATGCAGATCTGTCCCGCACAGTTGTTCCCAAATGCTTGGCGGTTGTTGTGTGCCTACACGATTCGCATTCGTGCACTTGGGGATGGGCCGAATCGGGATAACCTGTCGGCTCTATTCCTGGCGAAGAGGGAACCTCGGTCCTGTCTTATCAATCTTAGCACGCCGAACATCAAACTCACCACGACCCCTTCAAACGTCGGGCCGTGGAAGCCGAAGTGGTTCTTGGCCCGAGACTCCACCAGGCGATACCTCAACTTTCCCGTGGTGCTGGGTACCTTTGTCCGGTGCGTGTGTCCGCATACGGTTACCGAGCTTAAAGCACTAAAGGCTCGATACGCTACAGCGAGCCAGGCACCGTACCAGGAGTACCTTTCTCAAGACCGGCTTGAGCGGGCCAGCTTGAGTCTCATCCTCCCCCCTAGCGAGGGCAAAGAGGGTATTCAATTTCTTTCTTGATTTTTGTTGTTGTTGGGTAGCGATTTTATATGTCTTCTAGGCCACGAGGTTATAAACCTCGTTAATTCGTTTTGTTTCTTTCTTACTTAACTTACTTTTCATGCTTTTTCCTTTTTGACAGTGGACCTATTTGGCGCTCTTACCACAAAGTCACAGGGCAAAAGGCCAGTGACTTCTTCCTCCAGCGATCCGAGACCCCGAAACCAATAGGAGATAGCTATAAAGGAGCCGACCTCGCAGGCGAGGCCGCCCACTTCACCACCCAAGTCGATACCCCTGGTGCCTAAAACGTCCAGAGAGAAAACCGCCGAGGGGGGGGGGGGGCGTTGTGAGGACGTCCGGGGAGAAAACCTCCGAGGTGCTCCCACCCAAGGGGGATGTCGCGAAGACGTCGTCCCACACTTCTCGGGGGTCCAGCGACAGAGCCGGGCATAAGAGGAAGGGTGAGGAATCCCCTCAGGGGGAGAAGAAGAAGAAACAGCGGGGGGACGACCAACGAGGTTCTTCGGGGAAGGATGTCATCCCTTACTTTGACTTTGAGGGACGGGTTCTTGACCCCGCTGGTCCTTCGCCCGCCAAGTTTCATTGACCCGACCCGATTAGGGGTGCCTCGGTGAAGTGGGGCCGGGAGGAGTGGAAGGAGGAGGTCGCATGGGCCAACAACCTCACAGATACGGCCCTTGACGACGAGGCCGCTATGAACTTCGTTTCTGCTCTGCGTTCCGTGTTCTCCTCCTTATTTCTCCTTTTTTCCTAATTTAATCATTTTTGTGAACTTTGCAGCATACCTTCTTCGACAATTACAACCGCAGTCGCATCAACCTCGCCCATGCGAGGATGGAAAAGATGGAGGCGACGCTTAAAGCCCGCGTGGAGGAATGCGAGAAGCAAGCAAGGGAGCTTGTTGCGGCTGAGAAACGGGTTAGAGTTGTGGAGATTGCAGTGAGGGACGAGGCTAAGGCGACTGCGAAGGCGAAGGAAGGGGAGGCGAAGGCAAGGGAGGGGGAGGCCAAGGCAAGGGAGGTAGCAGGCAAGGAGAGGTCGGTGGATGAGGCCTTGTAGAGCGAAAATGAGGAGCTTCGGGGTAAGCTCTCCGCTGAGCATAAATTCTTCAAGGAGAAAGAGGCAGAGCTCTTGAAGGCCGAGGATGAGATTGCCAACCTCCGATATCGTGTCGTCGAGCTCAACAAGGAGGTTGAAGCTCCGGGTCCCAAGTATGTGGACTCGGAGGAGTACAAGTCGAAGATGGTGGAGAGCGTGAGGAAGATGTTCCACCAGGCCGTTCGCATGGGTGTTAAGCAGGCGATGGCCAAGTATAGGCACATCGATCCTCGTATTGTCTTCTTCAACCCCAACTACGAGGAGACTATGGGGGAGGAGACCGGTGAGGAGCCCGAGGGAGAATGTGAGTTCTTCCTTAACGCGTACGGAACCGTGGCAAGCGAGGTGCCTCCCGTGGTGGACCTCGTCCAGGAAGACCCGGAGGTCGTTGTTACGGGTCCTCCGCCCGCAGCGGACGCACCAAGCTCCCAGCCATCTGCCACTCCCGCCCTGGTCCCGGAGGCTCTCAACGCACCCGTCGACCCCGCTGCCGAAACCTCGAAGAATTAAAGTTTGATGGTTTTGTAATGATTTTTTTTGTTTTGCTGATGGCCATGCGGGGTTTGTAACTTGAACATCCTGGCCCTCATGGCCTTTGTTTTATGCACACATCGGCCTTTGTGGCTTTTGTTTTATGTTGCCTTTCTTATCTCATGGACTGTTTGCATGTTTTTGGATTGTTTGCATGTTTTTGTGTTTCTTGTTTGATTTGCTTGTATCCGTTTATCCACACCCATCCAAACCCATGTGTCGGGTGTCACAGCTATTGTGACACCAGGGCCACATCGAGTATTTACTTCAACACCGAGAATATGCCGAGATTACGAGCCTCGCTTGGAACTCGCACATTGATTATTATGACGGTGCCGTGAGCTTCATTCAGATCTCGTATGAACTAATCGAGACTTTCCAACCCCAAGCGGGGAGCGACGGGTGGACAACCTTTCAAACGAGATTCTCCAACCCCAAGCGGGAAGCAAGGGGTGGACCGAACGAGATTCTCCAACCCCAAGCGGGAAGTGAGGGGTGGACCAAACGAGGTTCTCCAACCCCAAGCGGGAAGCGAGGGGTGGACCAAACGAGGTTCTCCAATCCCAAGCGGGAAGTGACTGGCTTAAAGTCGTCGTGCCAAATCAAAGATAAATCCCTAGTTACACAACTAGTATAGTCGGTAAGTCGGGGTCGAACCCAAGAGACACTTGTATCCTAAGTTTTATTATTGTCAAGTCAAAGAAGTAACAAAAGGGGGGGATTTTTGGTATTTTAATCTAAAACTAGGAAAATTAAAGCAGACAAGACAAACAAACAGAGCAAAGATTGGATTTTTATCAATTAGGGAAAACAATTCTATTCAAGTATCCACTTTTCTTCCTCAAGTTATTGATCCTAGATTCAAACAAGTTATTTCTTTCAGTTATTCCTATCCCGATCAGAATTATAACATGGCAACGAGACATGCAACTTAACATCCAAACAATTCATGAAACGATCATAAATAATAAGGATATTAGCATTAAGAACAAGGATAAACAGGATACATGCAATTGAATTCCAACGAGTCAAACAATCAACATGCATTCAAATCTCTTCTCAATTGTTTTAGTCCAACGAGTCCTAAATTAATTGAGTTGCTACAAAGATTAGGCTTTGCTACGAGAAAACCTAGATCTAGCAATAGATAATATCAATTCCAACAAGTTGGCCAGACAAGCAGAAATCAACACAATCAATAATAATTAAGCACAAGAGAATTGAAATAACCTGTAGAAATAAACCTGAATAGACGAATCTCACAACAACTTGAGTCTGAAAAGCTTCAACTCGAATAGAATATAAAGAGTTTAGTTCTCCATAAGAGAGAAAAACACAAAAGGTCTGAAATTAGGTCTAGCAGAATACAAAACAAAGTCTGAAAACTAAACTTAAATAGTCTCGAAAAATATCGGAATAAAAATATAAAAGGCAACTAAAATAAAAGATAAATAGATAGATAAAACGCCGCCTCGGATCTTGTTGACGTGGACTTCCGCGACCGTGGTGAACAACCTCCGCGACCGCGGACTGCAGAATCTTCCTCCGAGTCAACGTTGACCCGCGACCGCGGCCTTAGGCCACCGCGATCGCGACACTGAGTCTTGGCTCCACCGCGGACTGCTCAGCTCCGCGGCCTTCAATTCTCGATCTTCTAATCCCGACTTCAATTCTTCCAATTTTCTTCAAGTCTTCGGTCTTCTACTCATATATCGTTTCAAGCACTAAATGGACCTAAATCTATACATAAAATGTATTAACTAGTCCTAATTATGCTATATGAAATACAGCATATCAAATTCCCCCATACTTAGACCTTGCTCGTCCTCGAGTAAGCTCAAAAAAATAAAATCAAGCATGACAAATCAACAAAGGTCTACAGACAGCAATGGGAGAAAATGATCTAAAACTAGAAAATACTCAAAATAATCTCACAACCCGAACCCATGTAGAGAGAAATAATGAGCCAAAAACATGAAAGCTCAAATCACACACCTCACAGATACAAGATATAACACTCAAGCTCCAAAAAAAATGTAGAGCAACCTAGGATCTACCCGACATATAAAATGTAATCCCCAAACCCCAAAGTAGAATATTATCCTAAACACTCTGATTTTACCACTTATTCTACTTAGGCGCCCTTTCGGGTTTTCACCTAATCACTCTTTTCATTTTTCTTCTAGGTGTGCTCACAATTGCTCACATCTCTCATTAACCTCTTATTACCCCAGCCTAATGCTAGTCCGGGTTACCTGCTTATTACCTGAGCCGCCCTTTCGGGTTTTCAGCTCATCCCAGGATTTTTACGCCTCTTTTTTATTTTTTTTTATTTTTTTTATATTATTTATTATTATTTTTTTTTAGTCTGAAATGCAAAAACTGAAATGCATCTGTACATATATACAACAGTGAGTACTCCCTCCCCGATACTTAAACCTTTCATTGCCCTCAATGAAATAAAGACAAATCAGATAAAAAATATAGGAAAGGAAAATAGAAGACTCACTGTGAAGGACCTGGCGGTGGAAAATACTGAGGGTATTGAGGCCAATAATGCTGATAAAATGCCTCTTGTCGCTCCCTCATCTAATCCATGGTGAGGGACATGTCTCTGACATTCCTCCCCACATCTGCTAATGTACTCCTCATACTAGCCTGCTCTTTGATAAAATGATCCTGCCGCTCAGCCATAGAATCAAGCCTCATACTCAAGTGCGCCATAGAAGAAGTCATCCCCTCATACCATTCTGGAGCATCTCCATCACCAGAAGGACTAGCCTCGTGCTGTCCCTGCGGAGGCTCATCATACTGCTCATACTCGTCCTCTTCCTCTTCCTGTACATCGTCTACTACCATCACATCAGACTCCAAATAATAATCAGCAGCTGTCACCTCAACTCCAAACTCCCTAGGCAGACGTAAATAAGCATCATGATCCCCACCACAATGCCAGATCCAACCTCCATTCTCACCCTCAGATAAACACTTGGCCTTCTTCAGTTGTGACAGATCAAAGCGAATCCCACCACCTACTGCCACTCTATATTTGCCCCGTATAACATCCAAGCTTACAAAACGCAAGGCTATCAGAGTAACCAAGCCTCCAAAAGCAATCTTCCTGGACTGAGACCGGGCCTTCCTCACAGCTCGTAAAAATAATGTCACCCAATCAGGGACCACAGGTTGATCCCCCATCAAACACCGCATCATTGAAACATCCTTAGCAGCCATCTTATTAACCTCTCCATTCCCTAAAAAGGTGTTAGAAATCACCTTATGACAGAGCCTCAACCCTGGATGAACAATACTGTAATTCTGTAACCCAGGGCCAAGACTATATGGAGTGTGGGTCACTGCAGTCCAGAAATGCATCGCCCCCGGGTTATCCTCAATATCAGCCCAACCAGCTGTAGGCTGACTCGTCACCCCAAAACACTCACCTAATTGATTCCTAGTCAGTGAGTAATTCCTCTCAAGCAATCTAAAGTTAATACTACCATCATCAAGCTCTCTGAAAGTAACCGGAAATTCCAATACTAGAGGCTTATATGTATGTGCATGCAAAGGGATCAAACCACCTAAGCCACCCTGCTGTAATAACTGCTGAATCGACTGATATAAACCCAACGTATGCAATGTCGGTTCATGGAAAAATTTAGTAGACAGCATGGTTTTCCTATCAAGTTCATTCCACAATGCCTTCTCATCCCTACTCAGCCTAACTGGATACGCCATAGAAACAAATAAACCGAAGAAGGGCGAAATCAAACTCACAAAGTGGAATTTCCGGCTTCTGTCAAGGTCCGCGGGCGCGGAATCTGGTCATCGCGATCGCGGAAGGCAGTTCCTCGCGGGATCCGGTTTTTCGCTCGCGGTGGCTTCGCAGCGGCTCGCGGTGGCTACGCAGCGTCTTGCTATTGGGAAATCCGAGAGGAATGAGTGGATTTGGAGACGCTTTGAGGGAGATTTGGAGAAATTTTGTTTGGATTTTAGATGGGGATTTGAGGGTTTTTGAGTGAAAATTTGGGAATTTGGAAGACGGATTTGGGTTTAGAATGGCAAAAGGGTTAAGGAAACGGGTTTGATTTTGATTTTTGGTGGAGTTGGAAAATTTTGGTTTGAGAGCTTGAGAGGTTTGAAGGTTTGATAATGGTGGAAATGGTAGAAATGGTAGAAGGAAGGGAGGAAGAAGATGGTAGGGCCGGCCGGTAGGTGAGGGGTAAAACTGGAATTTCTGTCAAGTCTTTATATATATATATATATTTAATTATCTCGCGGATGAACAGTACCGCGATCGCGGTAAAGGACCCCCGCGATCGCGGTGCTGTGTACTGGCACCTGTTCGCCTTTTTCTGTGTACTTCGAGGAATAAATTCCCTAAAATATTTTTGTTCTTTCGAACCTAGTACCTGCATGTTAGTCCGACAAGATTGAAAGGAAAAAAAAACTAAAACTAAAAACTAAAAAAAAACTATCCAAAATGATAAAATAAAATAATAAACAGAAAACTTACCTCGGGTTGCCTCCCGAGCAGCGCCTCTACTTAATGTCGTTGGCCCGACATTTTAGCCCTTTTATTCAGCACCGGAATTTGGATCGGAAAGATCCAACTCTTCTAATACTTCTTGGCTGACTCCCTCATGATATTTCTTCAGTCTTTGACCATTAACTTTAAACACATTTTGAGAGTCCTCATCCAATAATTCCACAACCCCATGTGGAAAGACTTGAGTAATTGTAAATGGTCCAGCCCATCTGGAACGGAGTTTGCCTGGGAAGAGTGTGAGACGGGACTGAAATAGGAGGACCTTGTCTCCAACTTTGAACTCCTTCCTTAGGATGTTTTTGTCATGCCATGCTTTGGTTTTGTTCTTGTAATTCACAACATTATCATAGGCATCCAATCTCAACTCTTCCAATTCTTGCAATTGTAATTTCCTGAACTCTCCATTCTCTTTAATGTTGAAATTGCACTTCTGGACCGCCCAATAAGCTTTATGCTCAAGCTCAACCGGCAAGTGACAACCTTTGCCATAAACCAATCTGAAGGGAGGCATCCCGATGGGTGTCTTGTAAGCAGTACGGTAGGCCCATAAAGCATCATTGAGTCTCAAACTCCAATCTTTTCTATTAGGCGCCACCGTCTTCTCCAGAATAAATTTTATCTCCCTATTAGACACTTCAGCTTGTCCATTGGTCTGGGGATGATAGGCTGTAGAGATCTTCTGAGTGACATGGTACTTCTTCAATAAAGCGCTCACAGTCTTGTTGCAAAAATGAGTACCCCTGTCACTTATTAGAGCTTTTGGAATCCCAAATCTGGAAAAAATGTTGTCCTTAAGGAAACCTGCAACTTCTTTTGAATCATCAGTTCTGGTGGCCTTTGCTTCTACCCACTTGGAAACATAGTCCACCGCAAGTAAAATATACAGATTCCCATAGGAAGAGGGGAAGGGTCCCATAAAATCAATGCCCCAAACATCAAAAACTTCACAGAATATCATGCGAGATTGAGGCATCTCATGTCTTTTAGAAATATTACCCACCATCTGACAACGATCACATGATTTACAGAAAGCATAAGCATCTCTTAAAATATGAGGCCAATAAAATCCAGCTTCTAAAATTTTCCTAGCAGTTTTATTAGTCCCAAAATGACCCCCACATGCATAGGAATGACAAAAAGAAAGGATAGATTGTACCTCAGATCCCGGAACACACCGTCGGATTACCTGATCTGTGCAGTGCTTCCATAAATAAGGATCATCCCAGACATAGAATTGGGATTCATGACGAACCTTGTCCTTCTGGGCCTTGGTAAAAGTAGGTGGGAACTCCCCCGAGACGAGGTAGTTGACAATATTTGCCTACCATGGCCGGAATGAATGGATCCCAAAAATGAATTCTTCAAATCGAGGATCAGTGTCGCTGTTGATCTCAGCTCCGCGGGCGCGGAGGCTGGTCACCGCGATCTCGGAAGTCTCAACAGATTCACTAATGTCAGATTCAGTTCCGCGGGCGCGGGACACCTTCACCGCGATCGCGGAATCGCTGTTTCGAACTTCGAACAATGTTTCGTCATGGAAACGTCCTTGAATCTTATTTTGGCTTCCTGGCGTATTTTCTTCGTGCACAAGCCGACTTAGATGATCAGCCACTAGATTCTCAGCTCCCTTTTTGTCTCTGATCTCTATATCAAACTCACTCAGCAGGAGAATCCATCTAATCAGTCTTGGGTTAGCCTCCTTTTTCGTCATTAAATAACGAAGCGCTGCATGGTCGGAATATACTATCACCTTTGTCCCCAAAAGATACTGTCTGAACTTCTCCAAAGCAAACACTACAACAAGCATTTCCTTTTTAGTGGTGGAGTAGTTTCTTTGGGCATAATTTAAGGTCATAGAAGCGTAATGTATAACATGGGATGCTCTATCTTCTTTTTGACCCAAAACAGCCCCAACAGCGTAGTCACTTGCATCACACATGATCTCAAAAGGTTGAGACCAATTTGGGGCTTGAATTATTGGTGCACTTGTTAGGCGTGATTTCAGCTCATCAAACGCCTTTTTGCAGGCCTCATTAAACTCAAAGGGCACCTCCTTTTTCAACAAATCACATAATGGGGCCGAGATCTTGGAAAAGTCTTTAATAAACCTGCGATAGAACCCTGCATGGCCTAAAAAAGAACGCACTTCACGCACATTAGTAGGATAAGGCAAGGACTGAATGATATCAATCTTTGCCTTATCGACCTCAATACCCCTGGATGACACTATATGACCTAAAACGATGCCTTGCTCAACCATAAAGTGACACTTATCAGAGTTTAGAACCAAATTGGTTTCTACACATCTTTGAAGGACTAAATAAAGATGGTTTAAACAGGCATCAAAGTCATCACCATGTACTGTAAAGTCATCCATAAAAACCTCAATAAAATGGGTGGAGCATTATCCATACTACTATTTTTGTTCTAGCAGTTTTCATGAAAGGACGTCCTAACAGAATGGGTGGAGCATGCACATTATGATCCATATCAAGCACATAAAAATCAGCAGGGAAAATCAGATTATCTACCATAATAAGGACATCTTCTACAACCCCTTTCGGGTAGACTGTGGACCTATCAGCTAATTGAACAATAACACCAGTTTCATGCAAGGGTCCTAGGCCTAGTGAAGTGTAAACAGAGTAAGACATAACATTAATAGAAGCACCTAAATCAAGCATGGCTTTATCTATTTTAGTTTCTCCTATTATGCAGGGAATGCTGAACATGCCTGGATCACTGCACTTTTTAGGCATGCGCCTTTGAAATACAATAGAGACATGTTCACTGACCTTAACTTTCTGTTTCCCTTTTAATTTTTTGTTCCTTTTGATAGTGCATAATTCTTTCAGAAATTTAGCAAACCTAGGAACACTTTTAATTAGATTGAGCAAAAGGATATTTACCTCACACTTGGAAAACGTCTCAAAGATCTCCTTGTCATTCTCTGGCTTCCTTGTGTCTTTCAGTGCTTCAGGGAAAGGAGGGGGTGGCTTCTGAGAAACCATAGAATGGAAATCTGGGTGAACATAAGCATTTTCGGGCTCAGCTACAGATCCGCGGGCGCGGTCGAGAGGGTCCCGCGGTCGCTGAATTTCGGGTTTTTCAGGATCCGATTTTTCACCGTCTCTGCGATCGCGGAGGTTGGTCACCGCGGGAGCGGAGGCTTCATCCAGAACACCATGCTCTCAGTTGGGGTTCCACGATCGCGGGAATTGTTCACCGCGGGCGCGGAATCGGTCTTCAGAAAATCAAAACTGTTAGCTCGTGGAACGTCATTCACCTCCACGTCCCTATTTAGCTCTTTTCCACTTCTTAATGTGATAGCACTCACATTCTCCCTTGGGTTGATAGGCTGTGATGGCAATTTTCCAAAATCTCTGGCCTCCAATTTTCTAACTGCAGTAGCCAGTTGACTGATCTGTGTCTCTATATTTTTGATACTAGCTTGAGTACTATTGATGCTAGTTTGCGTGTTCTGTCCCAGTTGGTCTACTGTGTTAGCTAGCCTGGCAAACATCTCTTCAGCATTGAATGAGTTGTTTTGATTTTGAACTGGAGGTCTAGGAACATAGGGTTGCCTGAGTTGCTGATTTCCTCCTTGTTGATGATTATATTAAGGCTGATTCTGATTCCCATACCTCAGATTTAGATGGCCCCCCCAACCTGGGTTGTATGTATTAGAGTATGGATCAAAATGAGGTCTAGGGGGTCCATATCCTCCTACAGCATTAACCTCAGCATGAGGTTCCTGGAGTTGTGGACAGGCATCAGTAGGATGTAGTGTATCAGCACATATTTCACATGCCTTCAATTGTTGATGGGTTCCTGACAGCATGAACCTCTTCATCATATCTTTTAACTCTGCCATTTCAGCTTTTATAACAGACGAGGAGTCCACAGCATTGACTCCTTTAGTGCCAGTTCTTTTGTTGAATTGCCTTGAGTTCTCAGATAGCTCAGAGAAGAGCTCAAGGGCATCTGCTGGTGTCTTATTCATCAGGCTCCCACCACAAGCTGCATTCACCATTCTACGCTCTTCATCCAGTAATCCACCAAAGAAATACAGTACCAGGTCTTGATCAGGATACCCATGATATGGACAGCTGGCACACAGTCTCTTGAATCGCTCATGATAATCATACAGACTCTCCCCAACCTGTTGCTCAATGTTGCTCAAGCTGTTCTTCATACTGTTCTGTTTGGTGGCAGGGAAGTATTTCTCCAAGAACGCCGCTTTCATCTTATTCCAGGTATTTATTGATCTTGGAGAAAGATAGTAGAGCCACTCATTGGCTGAATCCTTCAAAGAGAAAGGAAACACCCTCAGCTTGATCTGGTCCTCAGTTACATCAACAGGCTTCATACTTGAGCAGACCTGATCAAATTCAGCAAGATGCTTATTTGGATCTTCTCCACCATGCCCATGGAATTGGGGTAAAAGATGGATCAAACCAGACTTCAACTCAAACTTAACACCTTCATTCAGCGCAGGAAACTCAACAGTCAGGGGTTGCTGTTGAAAGTTTGGGGCAGTTAGCTGCCTCAAAGTCTGATCTCCCATTGTCTCAGTTTCAGCTGAATCCAAGTTGAAAGGTAATTCACGGAGTTGTTCCCGAGCTTCACGTCTCAACCTGGAAAGAGTCCTTTCGATTTCTGAATCCAGAGGCCAAATAGAAGAATCAGTAGCATGAGTGTGGACCATAAACTAGGGTCCACACCAGAGTTGGTAGCAATAAAAACTTAGAATGAAACAAAAGTGTCCCCGGCAACGGCGCCAAAATTTGACTGGCTTAAAGTCGTCGTGCCAAATCAAAGATAAATCCCTAGTTACACAACTAGTATAGTCGGTAAGTCGGGGTCGAACCCAAGAGACACTTGTATCCTAAGTTTTATTATTATCAACTCAAAGAAGTAACAAAAGGGGGGGATTTTTGGTATTTTAATCTAAAACTAGGAAAATTAAAGCAGAAAAGACAAACAAACAGAGCAAAGATTAGATTTTTATCAATTAGGGAAAACAATTCTATTCAAGTATCCACTTTTCTTCCTCAAGTTATTGATCCTAGATTCAAACAAGTTATTTCTTTCAGTTATTCCTATCCCGATCAGAGTTATAACATGGCAACGAGACATGCAACTTAACATCCAAACAATTCATGAAACGATCATAAATAATAAGGATATTAGCATTAAGAACAAGGATAAAAAGGATACATGCAATTGAATTCCAACGAGTCAAACAATCAACATGCATTCAAATCTCTTCTCAATTGTTTTAGTCCAACGAGTCCTAAATCAATTGAGTTGCTACAAAGATTAGGCTTTGCTACGAGAAAACCTAGATCTAGCAATAGATAATATCAATTCCAACAAGTTGGCCAGACAAGCAGAAATCAACACAATCAATAATAATTAAGCACAAGAGAATTGAAATAACCTGTAGAAATAAACCTGAATAGACGAATCTCACAACAACTTGAGTCTGAAAAGCTTCAACTCGAATAGAATATAAAGAGTTTAGTTCTCCATAAGAGAGAAAAACACAAAAGGTCTAAAATTAGGTCTAGCAAAATACAAAACAAAGTCTGAAAACTAAACTTAAATAGTCTGGAAAATTATCGGAATAAAAATATAAAAGGCAACTAAAATAAAAGATAAATAGATAGATAAAACGCCGCCTCGGATCTTGCTGACGTGGACTTCTGCGACCGCGGTGAACAACCTCCGCGACCGCGGACTGCAGAATCTTCCTCCGAGTCAACGTTGACCCGCGACCGCGGCCTTAGGCCACCGCGATCGCGGCACTGAGTCTTGGCTCCACCGCGGACTGCTCAGCTCCACGGCCTTCAATTCTCGATCTTCTAATCCCGACTTCAATTCTTCCAATTTTCTTCAAGTCTTCGGTCTTCTACTCATATATCGTTACAAGCACTAAATGGACCTAAATCTATACATAAAATGTATTAACTAGTCCTAATTATGCTATATGAAATACAGCATATCAGGAAGCGAGGGGTGGACCAAACGAGGTTCTCCAACCCGAAGCGGGAAGCGAGGGGTGGACCAAACGAGGTTCTCTAACCCTAAGCGGGAAGCAAGGGGTGGACCAAACGAGGTTCTCCAACCCCAAGCGGGAAGCGAGGGGTGGACTTAACGAGGTTCTCCAACCCCAAGCGGGAAGCGAGGGGTGGACCAAACGAGATTCTCCAACCCCAAGAGGGAAGCGAGGGGTGGACCAAACGAGATTCTCCAACCCCAAGCGGGAAGCGAGGGGTGGACCAAACAAGGTTCTCCAACCCCAACCGGGAAGCGAGGGGTGGACTTAACGAGATTCTTCATTTTTGAGAGATTTTTTAAAAAGCCTGCAATCCTTTATTCATAAAAACTTGTAAGGAACAACGAGGTTTGGGGAGTTTACACATAGTATTTCTTGAGCCCGGCGACGTTCCATGTTTTGCTCAGGGTACGTCCCTCGTTGTCTTTGAGTTTAAAGGCTCCGGGCGCGACTTCCTCCCCGAGGAGATAGGGACCCTCCCAGTTAGGATCCAGTTTGCCACATTCGGTATGCCTCAGAACGAGGTTTCCCGTGATCAAAAGACGAGGTCTAACCTTCTTGTCGTGGTATATAGCCACGCGATGTTTGTACACACTGGAGCGTAGGTAAGCCACTACGCGCAATTCGTCCCTGAATTGTAGCTGGACCTTAAGGTTGGACTCGTTTTCTTTTTCGTCGAAGTTAAAAACTCTTGCCGAAGGGACTAGGGTTTCCACGGGGACTATCGCCTCCGCCCCGTAAGTTAAAGCGAAGGGCGTCTCGCCTGTCGCGCGACGCGCGGTTGTGCGATACGTCCAGAGGATGAGTGGAACTAGTTCTGCCCAGCGACCCTAGGCTACACCTAGGCGCTTCTTCAGGTCGGTCAGGATACGAGCGTTGATATTTTCCACATGGCCATTGGACTAGGGGTGGGCCACGGAGGAGAACTTGAGGGCTATGCCCAGTTCGGAGCAGAAAGTCCGAGTTTCATCGCAGTCGAACATGGGACCATGATCAGTCATGAGGGTCATGGGGACTCCGAAGCGACAAACTAGGTTCTTCCATAGGAACTCGCAGACCTTTGCCCCGGTGATCTTTTCCATTGCTTGCGCCTCGATCCATTTGGTGAAGTAGTCGACGATGACCAGGACGTACTGCACTTGGCCAGCCGCCTTGGGGAAAGGGCCTAGGATGTCCATTCCCCACATTGCGAATGGGCAGGGAGCGTGGATGGAACGAAGATTGGAGATCGGGACGTGTTGGAGGTTCCCGTGTTTCTAACACCCATCACATCTTTGGACATAGGCCTTCGCATCTTGCCGGAGAGTGGGCCAGAAGTACCCTAGATGGATGATCTTATGTGCCAAGGCCCGTCACCCCTGGTGGCCGCCACAGACTCCCTCATGCGCCTCGTGGAGTATGTGATCCGTGACCTCGGGCAGTACGCATAGCAACTTGGGCTCAGCGTAACCTCGGCGGTAAAGCTGGCCACCGACGACGCAGTAGCGAGCTGCCTGCATTTTCAACTTTCTGGCCAATGCGGGGTCCTCTGGGAGGACACCTCTCTCCACATATCGTGTGATTGGGAATCTCCAATCCTCGGTTTTGACGAAAAGGACCTCGATCGTCACACTTCGCGAGAGTTTTCTCTCTATCATCATGCGGTTCCCTATCTCCAAGGGGAGGGCGGATCCCAACCTTGCGAGAGCATCTTTCTTTGTGTTCGAGGCTCGCGGGATGGATTCTACTGCGAAAGTTTCTAGGCACGACACCAAGGCTTTTACCTTCTCTCGGTAAGCAGGCAAGAATCCCGTCTTGGTGTCGTATTGTCCATTGAGCTGACGTGCCACCAGCTCGAAATCTGTGTAGACCCTGATTTTGCGGGCTCCGCTAAGGAGCTCCATCTCGATCCCGGCGATCATGGCCTCGTACTCGGCGTCGTTGTTGGTGGCCTCGAAGGCGAAGTTGAGGGCGTACTCCGTCTCGATTGAGGGACCAGCGAGGAATACACCGGCCCCACCACCAGCATCACACCGTGAGCCATCAACGAATACCTTCCACTCCTCCGAGCTTGCGTCGGTTTCGGGGATGGTGACCTCAACCATGAAGTCGGCGAGAGCCTTCCCCTTCATCGCGGTTCTTGGGAGGTAGCTGATGTCGAACTCGGGGAGTTCGATCGCCCACTTTGTCATACGCCCGGAGAGGGTGGGTTGATGGAGAATTTGGCGGAGCGGGAGGTCGGAAAGGATTTGAATGGGGTGTGCATGGAAGTAAGGGCGTAGGCACCTCGCGGCGGTCACAACTGCCAGCGCCATTTTCTCCGCCGGGGAGTATCGCTGCTCCGCAGGTTGGAGCACGCGACTTACGAAGTATACTGGGTGCATGGACTATCTAGTTAGCACCGCGCTGACCGTTTCCGGGCTGACGGCCACGTACAGTTGTAAATCCTCGCCCGCCAGTGGGGGTGACAGAGTGGGGAGCTTTGACGGGAATGTTTTTAATTCAGAGAAAGCAACCTCGAGCCCTTCATCCCAGACGAATTTGTCATTCTTCTTGAGGGCATGAAAGAAAGGAAGGGATTTATCCGCCAAACGGAAGCAAAACCTCCCTAGGTAATTTACAACGCCGTTGAGTCGCTGCACCTCGGTTCGAGACCTCATTGAGAGGATCGACTCTACTTTGGCGGGGTTGATGTTGATCTCGCGCTCGCTGATCATGAAGCCCAAGAACTTCCCTGATGATACGCCGAAGACGCATTTCTCGGGATTCAGGCTAAGGCGGTTGTGTCTGAGGGTGGCGAAGACCTCAGCGAGGTCGATCAGATGCTCTTCGGGGCTTTTGCTCCGTACCACGATGTCATCGACGTAAGCCAACACATTCCTCCCCAGATGGTTTTTGAAGACCCGGTCAATGAGACAATGGAATGTGGCCTCAACGTTCTTCAAGCCGAATGGCATGACCCTGTAGCAATATGTCCCCCGTTGTGTGATGAAGGACGTCTCTTCCTCGTCCCGCGGATTCATCGAGATCTGGTTGTATCCCGAGTATGCGTCGAGGAAGCTTAGAACCTCGTGACCCGCTGTTGAATCAACGAGCTCATCAGTCAAGGGTAGGGGGTAGCTGTCTTTGGGACACGCCTTGTTGAGGTCCTTAAAATCCACGTACATCCGCCATTTGTCACTGGACTTTTTGACCAACACGACGTTGGACAACCACCTCGGATACTTGACCTCACGGATGAAGTCCGTGGCCAGTAACTTCGCCACTTCGTCATTAGCGGCGTTTTCCCTTTCTTCATTCATTTTCCTTCTCCGCTGCACCACGGGGCTAGTGGCGACATCGACGTTTAGGGAATGCTGGGCTAGTGTCCGAGGAACACCTCGGAGGTCCTTTGCAGTCCAAGCGAATACGTCGCGGGACCCAGCAAGCAAGGCTTCCAGGGACGTTGCAGACGTCCCGGTGAGACATTCCCCGAGGTAGACTTTCTCGGATTTGCTCTCGAAGGGGGTTATCACCCTTCTCTCCGCCTCGGGGGTGGGGATCGTGAAGTCATGGACTTCGAGGTCGGCCTCGCCGGAGGACTCTACCATGAATAGTGGGCTCCTCTGTTTCGCCGAGGTCGCGTAGAAGACGCGACCTTCCTCCTGGTTGCCCTTCACCTCTCCGACACCGCTGTCGACGGGAAACTTCATTTTGAGGTGGTAAATGGAAACCACCACCTTGAATTTCATTAAGGAGACCCTCCCGATGATTGCATTGTAGGCCGAGGGCAGGTGTACTACTGTGAACTCCACCATCTCGGTTCTTGTTGTGGAGCCGGTGTCGAGCGTCATCCAAAGGTCTATTAGACCGATGACGTCGACCTCGTTTCCCGAGAAGGAGGTGAGTTTCCTAGCGTAGGGCTTCAGGGACATCGCGGAGATGCCCAACTGCTCAAAGGTGCCAAAGTACGTGATGTCCACGGAGGAGCCCGTGTCCACCAGCACTCGTTTCACCATCTTCGAGCTCAGTTGAGCGTGCACTACCAGTGGGTCGGAGTGCGGCATGTGGAGTCCCTCGGCGTCTTCCGAGGTGAAGGCCAAACCTACGTGGGACCGCGAGGTCTGCGCCACGCTGTACACCGAGGGCTCGTGGTGGCTTGCCCTCGCATACCACTTCCTTTCTGCCTGGCTTGAACCCGCCAACGAAGGTACACCTGAGATGGTATGGATATACTCGTCGAGTGCCGCCGTCTGCCCGGGGTGTGCCTGCCCCGCGGGGGCGCGCTGTTCGACGTTGCTAAGCCAAGGTTGGGTCGGCCCCTACTGTACGACGTTGGCTCCCGATGCGGGGTTGGTGCGCCCTCTTTCATTCGGGTTGTATGCGGGCCCACCTTTGCCTTTGTAGCCTCGCGGTTTCCCGCCGAAGCAGCTCCAACCCCACCGCCACTTTCGCGGTTGTTATAGCGGCCGTTGTTTTTGTTGTCGTTGTTGTTGTTGTTGTTGTTGTTGTTCCTGTTGTTGTTGCTTCTATTGTTGTTTCTACTTTTGTAATCGGCGCGCCGGTCGTGGGTCTGCATCACGTACGCATCCCTTGCGGCCGGTGCGGCCATTTTTGCCTTCCCCTTCGCCTCGGTCACTATTTCCTTGTCGGTCCTCGGTCGCGAGCTCTAGTTGTCCGCATCTTCGTCATAAACTTGGGCCGTGATCTGAGCGCACAGACTCTCGTACGTCGTTGGGTTCTTGAGAAAAATGTGATTTTTAAATGCCCCTTGGCAAAGGTTGCCCATGAGGAAATCTCGCACTGATGCTTCATCGATGTGTGCGATCTCCGCGACCGCAGTGGTGAACCTTGTGAAGAAAGTACCCAGCATCTCGATTTCCCCTTGTTCAATGCCGCGGAGATCCCGCATGTTCTTCTTGCTCTTCCTCGAGCCGTTAAAGTGTGTGATGAAGGATTCACACAACTGAGAGAACGAGGCCACCGATTCTACTTTGAGGCTGATGAACCACGTCATTGCAGCCTTATTCAAGGTGGTTGGGAAGATACGGCAGAATATAGCGTCATTGTGAGAGTTGACGTTCATCTGGATGGCGTAGTGTTTCACGTGGTCCTCAGGGTCGGCCGTGCCATCGTAGAGCCCCATCTGTGGCCAATGGAAGCCCTTGGACATGGGTGCCTCTTGGATCTCGGTTACAAAGGGGTTATTGTACCCGATCTCGACGGATTGACGGCGTGACTTCGACTTTGCCAGGGGAAGTGCCGCACTCCCCGCTGTTTCGAACAACTCCGCGTCTCGCCTCCTCAAACGTCGCGAATGGGATCGCGAGATCTGCATCGGGTCCCTGGAGGGTCTCTCTGTGGTCGAGCCGTTAGTTGATGTTTCCTGCCTTGGTACATACCCGGGGACGTACGCGGGTACGTACTCAGAGTGAGGTTGTCCCGGGGGGGAATTGGGACGTACGTGGGGGTGTGACCTTATTGGTATTGTCCGTACCCCGGGTAAGGGTAAGGGTTCGGGTGCGCGCCACCCTGTTCATACCCTTGGAATGGGTAGGGGTTCTGAGGGGCGTTGTACGTCCAACCCGGAGGAACCACGAAACGGCACCCCGGGGGCCCCGTGGACATCCACTGCGGGGCCTCGGGCATGTTGTCGGGATGTTGGGGAAAGAAGTTGTTTGGGCAAGCCATTTTGAGGGGTTCAAAAGCCAAGGTTTGCACTAATCGGGGAACTGCTTAGGATGAAGAGGTTCCCACAGACGGCGCCAGTGATGAAACCCGAAATAACGACTCGCTAGAAGACAAGGAACGAGGTTATTATATTCGAAAGTGCAAACACTTGATTCTTTATTTATGATTTTCTTTACAACGAGGTTACAAGCCGACGAGGCTAACAAGCAATTGAGAATTACACCTTAGACCTCCTACGAGTTTTCGAGATCTCGAGCTAACAATATTCGAGATCTCCTATTTGCTAAGAGATTTTATCACCTAAGCGTAGCGTGATTGATCTTGAGACGAGGTGGACTTTGCGAGTGTGGTGTAGAGTCTTGTGAGATTGTGTAGCGAGGTCTTTGGTGTGAACGGGATCTCTGTGTGACTCGAAGTCTTTTTGTGGACTCTTCTTGTCTGTAGCGAGGTCTTTTGACGACAACGAGCAAGATAGTTCTTGAGTTCAAGATGTTTTTCGACCCCCTCTTCTTACGAGATTCTCCTCTATTTATAGAGGATTGGGGAGTCGATTTTTAGCCAAGGTCCGATGTGGGATGCCCGAGGTGGGGGCTCTTGATTGGTTCGGGGAGGAGGCAAACGGTGATTGGTTCGGGGAAGCGTCATCCGTGAGTGGTCTGTGTGGGCGGGGGTGTCAGCAGAGTAGGTGGCGAGGTTTAGACCTCGCCCCGGGGATTCGGAAGACCTCGCGGGGATGGGAATGTTTAAACTTAAAAGGCACAATCCATATTTCCGTCTCCCCCTCCTCCCGTTCCAGCATCCCCCATCCCTCCTCGCATTCCAGCAACACCCATCCCTCCTCACGTATCAGCTGGGTCTGCCCCTCCCCCCACTCTGGAGGGACCACCGCCCCCTGCACCAGCAACAGGGGCCGCTCTTGAGGACCCTCCCACTACGGAGGGTGAACCCGGAGGTCCTATTTACGACAGCCTGTTGACGACGTATTCCACAGACATGACGAGCAGGATTTGGAGCGACCGTACCATACGTAAACTTTTCCAAACTACGAGTATTTAATTTTTTTCGAAAGCAATGTTTAGTTTTTCTAACTCAAGTTTATTTCCTCTTTTTAGTATCTTAGGGTCATTAGAGTGTGGTCTAGGAACTTGGATCCTTTATGCTCGTTTCGACAGTATATGCATGGAGGACCAGATTCTTGGTGGGGCCTCGCCCAACGGAGCGGTCTCACCAGGCTGATCGGCTTGGAATTTGGCGCGACGGACCACATTCTCATACTTGCCTTTCGGGAGTGTTGGTATCCAGAGACCAACACCTTCCACTTCCCGTGGGGCGAGATCACCATCATCCTCCATGACATGCACCGCATTTTCGGGGTGCCTATAGATGGAGACACTCTTGTACCCCAGATGGATCTGTTGGATCTCGAGGCTCGTTTAGGGGATTTGCTCGGCCTCGATCCACAAACAGCACACGCGTGGAAGACACGGGCCCCGTCCGAGGCTATCGCAGCTATTTTGTCGGACATGTTTAGGGGGACCCGACCCGCACCCCCAAGGACCATTGGCACTGTGTTTCTATGGTACTTTCTCGGGATAACGTTATTCGTCGACAAGTCCGGGAATTGTATCAAGATGTGGATATTGAGGTTCCTATTCGACCACGACAGGACAGGTCGATGTGCTTGGGGGGCGGGTTTATTGGCGGGGCTGTTTCGTGAGCTCGGCATGACGTCGCGCGCCGATGCTAGGGGATGCTCGGGCTGCGCTCTTATTATGAGGGTACGTGCTTCGGCGTAAATATTTCATTCTTCGAATTTGGTTGGATTCAATATCTTATGAGTATTGTTTCAGACATGGATCATGAGTTATTTCGAGCACACCCGGGGCAGGATCGAGTTGGCTATGGTGGTGCTAGATGACCGTCGTGCAGCCGCACGACAAACTGGTGATCGGGCCACCAGTCGAGACTCGAGGAGGCTAGATGCGATGCGGCAACTTCTAGACACGATCCGTGCAGAGGAGGTTAGACTTCGAAATCAACCTGACGTACATTCTATAGGGTGAGTGCGACGATTGATGATTTGTATTCCGCTTTGCAAATTCGATGGATGTCGCGGGGCAACGAGCTGGATTTTGATGGCGCGTACCGGGTGTCTCGCTATAGGGGCGTCTAGGTACTTGGGATCATACAGGAGGCGTACCATCCAGAGAGGGCGTTGAGCCAATTTAGTCGCATCAGACCGTCCCTCCTCCACCATTGAGGCCTACGGTTCTGGTCCAGCACGCGGCCATTCAAAACCGCGCATACATTGTTTCATATGATCCGACAGACCTTCACTGGGCACAGCGTACGGAGCACCTGATCGAGTTGGATGTGTAGCGTGTCAAGTATGCATGGCAGGTGGAGGAGGGCTACTTGGCATGGTTTAGGGTGCGATCTCACGTGTAAGTCGACCCGACTTCAGCGCACCAGGATGACCCTCGTCCTCCTGTGCCTCACCCGATACCGGCAGTTTCTGAGAGGATGGTAAGAACATATTATTTTTTAGTTGTATGTTTAAGTTGATATTTGAGTGTACAAACTATAATTATTTGATTTTATTTGCGCAGAGGGTACATCACGCAGCGGGATATGCCCGGAGCCAGCTACTACAGATGCCACCTGATCATCCGGCTGCGCAGCATCTCAGGCACATGCTCAGTATCCTAGATTTTGACGCACCACCTCCCCCACCAATGCCCACCCGACACTTTTCGGATTCAATGCACGAGCGCGGCAGTGGCAGCGGCACCTCGCATGAGCGCCAGACTTAGATGCTTTCATATTAGACATACATTAGTACTTTATGTATCTATTTTTGGTGGTTTTGGATTGTTGATTTCATTTCACATTACTACTCTTGATTTCGGATGTTTTGGATGATTTCGGTTCGCATTTCACATTACTACTTCATATATCTATGTGTGTATGTATATGATTTCAATTGAGATATTCATATTTAAGATTTGAAAAACATAACTTCATAAAAAGTGACTTATAACACTTGGATCCACATTTCGACGACGCTTACAACCAACTTACTAAAAAAACCCTAAACAACTTACTGAAAAAACACATGGATCCATAAAAAGTGACTTATAACTGTAAACCACATCATTAATTCTCGGGCGAAATATCATCAATCGCCCGAATCTCGGCACCTTTAGTCAGGCGAAGCTGCATCGTCATTTCTTTGGCATAGATGCGATGTGTTATATCGTTGTCATTCAAGAATAAGCAACAATATCCTGGTGGTGCTCTATAGCCAGCTTCGCTCCAGTTCATGATGATGTTTTTTATTGATGCGCCTTGTATCACAGACCATTCCCTCTTTGTCTCCCTCACCCCACGGACGTGGACGATGAAGAAGTTTATGATGGGTGGAGCAAAGGGGTAGGTTCGCGATGAACATGCTTTCCTTTTATCCATTGGTGTGCCGATAATGAAATTCTGGTTTCGGTTTAGAGTTTGGGGTTAATAGAGAGTGGAGCAACAATGGAGAAGGTTTAGGTCTCATTTTATACTTGGAATTTGCTCGAAGGGAGAGATGTGCATGCATAAGTCTTGTCACCAGAAAAGTTGCTGGTATACTGTTTTCAGAAGCATGCGCAGAACTGGTAAAAATGGAGTTACCTAGTTGGGTGAAAGGGGTAACTGATGAGGTATTTTCGGTGGTCGTTATACCTATCAAAGAAACCTAACTTAACCAACTCAGTAGAGTGGCAAGTAAGGGTCGAACCCACAGAGACTCGTGTATTAATGCTATTACTTATGTGCCAAATAATAGAACTAAAGGGGGGTTTATTGATTAAAAGTCTAAACTACTATGCAAATTGAAAACTAACTATGAATGCAAATATGATTGAGTTTAAAAAATATGAGAAAAGCGTGTTCAACTAATTAGATCCATCATGATATTGCTTTATTGATCATTGATTCTCTTGATTCTCTTCTCACTTGAATAATCTATTGTGGATAATGATCCTACTAAGAACTAAAACCCAAACTTCATATTTAGTTGATAGAACTACCAGTCTAACAACCCTAATTATCTAATAACCTAGAAGACCTTCTAGATTCAATTAAATAACAGCATGACGATTCAAGTTATCAATAGAAACAAACACTTAGAGCAACCAGACATCTAAGTGACTTGTGAATTTATTCTTTACTTTAATCAACTTGTCCAACCGGTACTAAATTAATTAAAGTCTACTCTTGATCAAATTAACTCCAACCGGTAATTAATCAGATTCAGTTTTAACTAGAAATTCAATTAGGTAGCTAATCTAATTAAACCCTAGTTTAGATTCAATTAAGCACAGAGAATAATAGCTATTCAAGTTCGTTGAGAATCAATTAAATCTCACAATCATAAACAAATCATGACTTCAAAAATTAGTCAAACACAAGAGAAAATTAGCAATGCATAATTGAAATTAAAATCAAACTTACAAAGGTTTCAAGGTCTTCCTTGAGAGAAAACCCTAGCCTCCAAAAGTATGATCCAAAGTTATGAAAAATAAAACTAACATAAAGTATTTATATGTCCCTAAAAATATCCCTCAAACTCTATCTTAAACATATAATCTCGGATAACATAAGGCCAAATAGCCAAACATCGAAGCCCAATCCAAATCTCGGCCCAAATTGCACGTCCGCGTGAAGCTCCAGATTGCGCGGTTTCGCACAGGATTGCACAGTCGCGCAATGTCCTCCCCGCGCAATCACTCGCCAGTTGAGATTGCTCGGGCTGGTTACGCGGGATGCAAGCCGAGCAATTGGCTTGGCTTCTTGACTCGTTCTTTCTTGTCTTGGCTCTTCTTTATTCATGCTCCTAGCACATCTTAGCATTCCTTAGCTCGTTTGACTCGTCAAACACCGCCATGGTCAATCTGTACTCGCCCCGCTGTTGCTCCTGAACCTAAAAACCTGTAAAACCGAGCAAACCAGCGCATAATACCCGACAACACAAAAACCTAAAAACTACATAAAAACTATCCTAAACCTAACTAAAACATATATAAAACATGCAACTAAGATACTCCTATATGCAAGTTATCAGTAACAGAAGGAACGCAATGGGCCTTCGTGGCTCCGCGAAATGGGCCTTCGAGCACGGAGGCCCATTTCGCGCCTTTTGTTAAATCTGGTGGAAAACACGGATATTATACTTTATTAAAAAATAAAATTAATTTAAAATACGTACACAGTAAAACCAAATTATTGATCTCCCTCCCCCAAGCGGGAAAGTTGAAAAGACAATTCAATATTTCAGTCTCCACTTTGAGCCATTGTTGTTTCTGCCTTTTCAGACCCATCAACAAGATTCGCAAACCTAGTCTGACATGCATGAGTTTGAAATTCATCCCACTTCCAGGAAAATCAATCTTCTCCACTCCCCAGGGCTCCGTCTCTCTGATTCGTTCTCTTATCTTTGGTGCTTTAGGTTTGGATGATTCTGATGTGCATGTAGAAGTGATTGATGATATTCCTTGCAAGGTAAAAGCACTTTTTGCTATGTAAATATGGTTATCGGATGTTTTCTAAGGTAAAGGAAATGGTTTGGAATGAATAAAAATTCAAACGAGTAAGACATGACAATGCTCTTCATCCCCTCTAGGGGTTTATTATTAAAATTAAAATAAATTGAGCTTAGTAGTCATCAAACAAGGGAAAGCTCGACCCCCTTACATCGAAACATCTTAAAAAAGTTCATAGATCCCCTAAACGGGGCACACAATACATGAAATATGAAATATGTTCTTCTTAATAAAGCCCATATATCCCATAACAATCCCTCTTGCCACAAGACTGT
Organism: Fallopia convolvulus; assembly: GCA_964016875.1. Taxonomy (NCBI): domain Eukaryota; kingdom Viridiplantae; phylum Streptophyta; class Magnoliopsida; order Caryophyllales; family Polygonaceae; genus Fallopia; species Fallopia convolvulus. The sequence continues at coordinate 25,349,730 of OZ024719.1, forward strand.
CCTAAGCAAATGTCTCCGGTTCCCGACCGATGTCCCTTCGGCAAGCCTTCCAATGGTCAATCCTCGGGGTAAGAGCCTCGAGCCAGTAGTCGGCGATGGGGTCATGAAATCGACGCCATGCATGAGGAGGTGGGGGGATAGGCGTGTTCCGCGTCATCCATGCCTGAAAAGAAATGCCATGTCACATATACGCAAGAAAGATCTACAAAAACAAACAACTTCAAAAAAAAAGTAATTACAAATTTCTCACCGGTATGAAGTGGTCCCGTTGACCAACGTGGGCAATAGCAACGATTGGCGGCGGTATCCCATGTCCTTTATTGTTACCAAAAATCCACAACGGTAAACACGTGTGGGAGCCTCGATCCCTCGATAAGAACACAAGTGGCACTTGATAAAAAGTAGACCGTGATCATCGCTAAGGCCATCTCATTCGATTTGTTTCCAAAAAGGATGTATCTCCTCCAGATCGATGGGTACTTTATTTATGATAGCGTGTGTAACTCGATGCTTGCATGGAAGACCGTGACATTCCCTCCAAATGTAGTCGTGGCACTCCATCTCGAGTGTACCCTGCGTCAACTCAAGTTCTATATCATAATAGATGTCTAACAACTTACCTAGGCATTGCCTTGAAATGTGTCCGCGTATAGGACGAAACAACACTCTGAAATTTTCCGCCATTAGTCTGTATTTTGTTGGTTTCTGTATTCTGGTTCTCTCAATGGCTGTCGTCAAACTGTTGGTTTGAGACTCCATCTGGATGTGAATCCTTAGTATCACGGTGTTGAAGCCTCCTTGAGATGAATCCAATATCTTTTTTAGCACAGCGTGCATCCCTTCGACCCTAAAAAACACATGTCAAAATTTAAATATTGAAGGAATACACTTTCTAATATTCAAACTGAATTCAAATGCGAAAAATGAAATGGTGGTTCTCGTCTGAAAGTGGAGTGTATGATCCGTCCAAGCACGAATTATGTTCTTCTAGTGTGGATTAAGCCACACCTTCTCCACGTATGCAATAAGTGTCGGTCGCCATCTTCTCTTCAATTCTATGTACCTTTCTTCAAATGTCGCCTCTGTGGTGGACGAAAAGAGCACCCAACAAGCGTTTGCAAACCCGCATGACAACTCATGTGGATTTTCAGCGTTCGTAAACACCTTTAGGCCGTACGCCAGGATTTTGTGTCTGATGTGCACCCAACACAACAAATGTTGTACTCCGTCCCCGAAAATTTGACTTATCGCCTTGATTAGAGCTTGCTCGAAATTGTCATGATTGCATTGACCTGGACTCCAAGCTCATCGTACATGCCTTTCAATTGAGTTAACACCCACCTATAACTACCGACATCTTCATTTGAAATAAATGCAAACCCGATGTTGAATGTATTTCCGGTGCAAGTGAAGCCAGCCATCTCCAATAAAGGCATGGCGTACCTAGTAGAACAAGTTGTTTTAAACATTTATACTGGAAACATACTAATCAAGTCGATTACAGATTAAAATAACATACCTATTGGTCTTGTATGTGGAGTCCATAATGACGACATAGGGAAACATCTTCAGCATGCGCAGACTCGTGGGGTGCACAAAAAACAAGGCATTCATAACATCAGAACCCCTTACTCGTCTCGGATGGACAATGTATCCTCGGTCTTTCAAGAATTTTAAAGACCATTGTGTCACCGTCAATTCTCCGCAATCCTCAAGAAGTAACTTCTCCCTCATATTGTAGATTTGTCTAATTGAGGTCACATTTCCCGGGTACCTTGACCTCAACTCTTGAAGTACCATCTTCGGGGTGGCTAGATATAGGAACTTCTCTTTCACAAACTCCTTCTGCTCAGCTGTCAATCGACCCGCATATGGATGAGCTAACAAACTAGTGGAGAGGCTATGATTGTGTTGTCCGCACTTTACCGTTAAGACCAGTGGCGTAGCCAGGAATTTGTGCCAATGAGGGCTAAATTCCTTTGGGTAAATTTTTTACTACAGAAAAATTCCTAGCGAAGCCAGAAATTTTTTTTATTTCTTTTATATAAAACATAGGAAAAAAAACTGTAATTTTCTGTATATAAAAAAATTATATAGAAAATTTTGTATTTTTTCATAAAATTTTATAATTTTCTGTAATTTTAATTCATTTTATATACATAAAAAACTAATATGCTTTTTTCTGACCAAATAAACTAGTTTTTACTCCCTCCCTTTAGTTCTATTTGTCCTTATAGTATAATGCACATATATTAAGACATTTCATATTCTTGTTAAATTGTCCCTATTAAATTTATATTAATAAAAGGTGAATGATGGATGCATTTAATGTGTCTTGCTTTTGATTGAATAAATACAAACGAGTAATATTAAAAAAATTTGGGACAAAATATCTAAAAGGACAAATAACACTAAACAAAAAAATTAGTCTAGAAGGACAAATAAAACTAAACAAAAAATTTAATCTAGAAGGATAAATAAAAATAAACAAAAGAAGTATCAAATAACCTATTTTTTACTATATTTAAAAAAAATGGATGGGTCTTAACCATTGGCTCCGCCCATGGTTAAGACCCATCCATTTTTTTCCTTGAGGCGGACCCCATTCAATTCAAACGGACATCCACACTTCCTGGTCGGAGTATCGGTAAGTGGCTTATAAATGCTCATATTTTCCGGTCCGGGCAACACCCTCTTGCCACATTTATATCTACCGGCTAGGTCACAAGTGAGTATGACCCTGTTTGGATTTGAGTTTTTATGACTAGTACAAAATTCTTCGAAATTGCAGTTTGTCTAGCCCAATCAAGCATTTCTCTTTGATCACTCCACAACCCATCTTAGTGGAAAGCAATAGAAAAATCTATTCCGACAACCTATGATTTCAAATTGTAAAAACAAAATATTATAAATTAAACTATCTTAACTTTCAATATACTACGTTCGTAAATGACAAAAAAGCCTAAACAGAATATTTGGATTTGAGGTTTTTATCCTAAAAACATAAAATTATGGTTTCTTTGAAAAATACCTGTTCTGGCTCGCTTGATGCATCGTAATCGGTTCCGTAGTCTTCTCCCGGTACACCTTCCTCATCCTCAGCTATGAAACTATCGATTGAGGATGAATCTTCCTCCTCGGGATGATAATCGCTCGATGACGTATCTTCTTCTCCTGACGACATTTTTAAGCAATGATGTAGAATGAAGGTATGCCCCAACTATGAGAATCGAAATGGGTATTTATAGGGGACAATTCGACCATATTTTTACCGTTGAGATCCGCGCAACGAGGTCTCGCGCCAATCCAGCGGCACTTTTTCAAATGTGTCGTTGGATTGCGCGCATCCACGAAACGGTGTTGCGCACGAAACACCGTTTCGCGCGCAACCGCTTTGTGCGGCGCCTTGGCCGCCACGCTCCCGAAACCCTCTTTTTTATATTCCGGAATTGCCCTTCCGCACAACGCAAATTCGTGCGCATCGCCGTTGCGCGGATATCTATGTGTGCTTACAAATTTTTCTGTGTGTATAAATCAACAGCAAAAAAACGATCAAATTAATTAGTGACTATTGATGTTGATTACTAGTTACGCAACACCCCTAGTTGAAGTTGATTATGATTATTATAAGGAGAAGGATTAATTGAGAACGGTCGCTCACAAAAAAAAAATAGGAATGTTCCCTCCAAAAATAATATATCAATAGTTCAAATTAGACTTTCATTAAAGAGGATAAAAATGGCATGGACTGTTTTCCAAATTAATCGCATATTTTCAGAAAAAATTGTTTTTCGAGGACGTGCTTAGCCAGTGTATTGGTTTCACCTTGTACGTGTATCAAAACTAACTCTATATGCATTAAAACATATTGTTTGTGCATCTAGTTTTTGATGCACATTGTGCATATATTTGAACTTTTTAACCTTATTTATGTGTATGGATTCAATAGTTATCTAGTTTTTTATACACATACTATTAGTTTCGATGCACATGCAAAATAAGATGCACTTTTTGGTTTTTTTTATGCTCATATAATTAGTTTTCATGCACATGCATATATAAATAAGACAGACTTTTGTGCATCGATTTAATGGCCATGAAAACTGAGAGAGACCTTGACAAATGTCGATCCGACATCAAGCTTATTAGAGGTTGACCGATCACTTGGTCTAATCAAGGAAGATGTTGAATGCGCTTTTCGCCATTCTGAGGTATGTGTCGCCTTACGTGACAATTCCTTGGAAAACGACCTTAGAGCAGCATACGATCCAAGCTAAGGAAGTCTCGAGCCTTGTTACATGATCACATTCAAAGAAGGCCATGAATCAAGCCTAGAAGAAGCTTCTGAACTAGTCATGCATCTCTCGCCAAAAAGAGGGGCTTGGGTCGTTTTCCTACCTCAATTTGAGATCGAGGTCGTGCACCCAAGGATGCACGATCGTGCGCCTCGCGTTAGTTTGCAACTTAGGTCGTGCAGTTCTTCGAGGTAGTTCATGCTTGCTTTTAGGCTTTTTTACTCTTGCCTTATTAGAAGACTTGCCTTATGTGTTTTTATTTGGTTTCTTTAGATTGTTAACTTTATTACATCTTTACATTTATTTGTTATTATTTGGGAATTATTTTATTAGACTATTTTCTATCTATTTAATTGAATGAACCCCTAGAGAAAGGGCAGATCAATTTTTATGTAAATGAAAACACTTTGTGTTCTTTTGAGCGAGAAACTTTCATGCTAAAGACTGTGAGAAGTGGCGCTAAATTGTTTTCAAGTTAATGAGATTTGTTCTCGGATCGGTTTATTGAGGTAATTTCGATTCGTGAGATTCATATCATAAAACGCTTGATAAATTCAAATTTTGGGTTTACGAAATTCGAATTCCATGGTATTTGGGACTTCTACTCCAACTAAGAGCAATCGGGTCAACCGGGTACCCTAGAGATGAGCGATTCAATAAAAAATGGTATTAGTTTTCGAGATTTCAAGATTGTGAGTAGTCATATGTTTGATTTTGGTCATTTAATTGATTAATTTAAACACTTCAATTTCATAAACCCTAGCAAAAAATCCTAGTTCTTTCATAAACCCTAGCAAAAAAATCCTAGTTCTTCAGTTTTTTCTTGTGTTTGCTTGTGTACCGATCCACCACCACCACATATTACTTAGGCCACCATCTAAATCCGCCACCACCACCAACCACCACCCTATCCATTGTTCTTTTCTTTACCTTGTACCGCAAAAACTTTCTTCTTTTTGTTGTTTTGTTAATTGCTTGATAAAAACACTGCCTGATCATTGGTGTACCTCGTATGCGACATTATCTTTGAATCAAGAAAGACCTTTTGTTCAGTTTGTGAAAAAAAAAACTAGTCTATTGCTTTTTGGTGTGATTGGGTTTACCGCTCAAGTCAAGTGAGAAAGGCCTACATACATATTTAAAAAAAAAATCTTCCTTGCAAATTGGTATACTTTCAAAGGATTGATTACATACATGAGAAAGAACATTGTTAGACAATTACAAAATTCATACAAGCAGCTTTAAGAAAGGGAGTGCTTGAATCTCTTGTTCTTATTTCTCTTTGATCCTTTTGCCTTGTCCTTGCGTTGTTGTTGCTTGAAATTGTGAGTCCACATCTTAATCAACATTAAGATCTATTTTCCCTTGTATCTTGTGCATTGTACTGCTTATTTGTTATGATGTCGCATGGTCATGGGAAAGGCCCAATGGTGGATGAGCAGTGCACCTTCTCCTCAAGAGAGAGAGAAAGAGAGAGAGAGAGAGGTGCAATAAATGTTGGATTCCTTGATTTCTAGAATAAAGGTTTGGGTTATGAGCTGAGGACCATTCTTTCCATCAGCAATAAAGAGAAGATATGAATTGTTTCCATGATGAGAAACCTGCTAAAACTTGTATTGGTTCTTCCAACTACATTTCGGATGCATATCGCATCATCAATGGTGTACAGAGTAGAGGCCGAGGAAGAGGGGGCCATGGGTCAATTGGTGTTCAATTCATCCACTCTACGATGACTACAAACGAGAGGATTATGGACCACACCGCATCGATAGAGGTATTTAACTCAAAATCCATGAATTTGTAGGTAAAACTAATCTAGAGGCATATGTGGAATGGGAGAAAATAAATACGAACATTCTTTGTTACTACCGCTACCCAAAGGAGTAAAAGGTGGAACTTACCACCATTCACTTCACCGTACCTACCATCTCTTGGTGGATGTAGGACATTATTGACAAAGAATATGATATGACAGATCCTATTTCTGCATGGGATGTGTTGAAGGAGGCCATGCGAGAACGGTTCGTTCCCTTTGATTATGAACAACGTCTTCAATTTCACTTAGATCGCCTTCGACAAGGTAATCACTCACCTAAGGAGTTATATTCGCAGATGTGTTAGTTGATGCAAAGAACCGATATTCGCTATCCTCACATAATTATTCTATCTAAATTTATTTCTAACATCAATAGAGATATTGGAGAACTTAATGAACAAAAACGTTATGATGCTATTGTGGATGTTTTGCATCATGCTAAGATGTTGTATGAGCATAATCAATTAAGAAGAACAAGTACAATTTTTACCAATGGGAGGCGATAGCCTCAACCGGTGTTGCCACCTCCATAACCGCCTAGACAATCAACGCAACCACCGATGGGGCATCCACCACAACCTACCCCACTTAGAGACTCGATTAACAGACCAACGAGCACCACCAGGGCCATATAAGGAGGTTTCAAGCCAAATTCCCCTACATGATGTATGATGCTACAAATTCCAAGGTAGAGGTCATTATGCTCGTGATTATGGTAACAAATAAACGTTCTCATGCTAGCTTTTGGAGAGTATGTGGTTCAAAAAGAGGACGAACCACAAGTTGTTTTTGATGCTTTGGGTCCATTTATGATACAATATTGAATGAAGACGAGGAGGCTCTTGAGATCGAATGCAAACTAGTGCTCGTGAAGCATTCATTATGGAGAAATTTTCTTTCCATGCTGAGCCCATTATTCAACTAAACCAAAGGGAGACCATTTTCCATACTTGTTGCTTCATTAATGTTAAGGTTTGTAGTGTTATTATTGATAGTGGTTCTTGTTGCAATTTAATTGATCAATGAGTAGTTGAATGCTTTAATCTTCCTACTTTTGATAGACCTACTTCTTATGAATTGATTCGGCTTACTTCTATTGGCTATGTTTCTATTCAAAAGCAGGTGAAGGTTGAATTTTCCATAGGGGACAATACCGATGTAGTCCTTTGTGATGTACTTCCTTTAGATTCATGTCATTTGATTTTAGGAAGCCCATGGTAATACGATAAAAAGACTACTTATGATGGGTATTCTAACCAATTTTTTTTTTAACCTTCATGGTCATCATGTTACTTTGTTTCTTATGTCTCATCAAGAATGTTTACACGATCATGCTGAAAGGAAAAAAAGAACGTCTCGTACATGATGAGAATGATCCCCGTATGGATCCAAAAACTAGCAAACAAGTCTCTCCAAGATTTTTCAACAAATCGTTTGAAACAAGATCTAATCGAACAAGATTAAAAAACGGTGTTCTTGTGTTATTTTTATGTAGGATTTTCTTGTGTTTACAAGGACTGAATTTAGAACAAAATATAAAGGATAGGTAGCTTGATAATTGAGATATTACACACTCAAATGTCATGCCAAGGTTGGTATTAAACAAGATGTGACTCACTCGGAAAGAACTAAACTGATGCTTGTCGATATGACTCATGAACAAGAAGTTTTTGTTGGCATCACACTAAGGCACGAAAATGCTCTCAAATGAGAAGTTTTAATCTTGATTTCTGAATGAAAACCAAAGTAAAAAGCAGGGCTTTAAGAGCATCTCCAACGAAATCTCCATTTTCTTGAAAATGGTGAATTTGGTGTGTGTTTTAAGTCCAACAATTTCTCTAACTATTTCTCTAAAATGGAGAGAGTCTCCAAACTATAAGTAGATATCTCTACATTTAGGGAATTCCCCAAAATTTTTAGAGAATGCATTAAATGTATATGTATTCATGTCTTCTTCCAATTGGATAAATTAGATTTTATAGCATTATATAAATAAAAAAATATTAATATAAATACGATTCTTCATAATAGAGAATTTGTTGGAGTTAGGGTATAAAAAATTTAGAGAATATGAAATTTTAATCTCCATTTTGGAAAAAATTATAGAGCATTTGTTGGAGATGCTCTAAGTAGCCAAATTCAAGGAAAAAAAGAGACTAAAAACATAATTTTTTTAGGAAATGAATGGGCCACATTCAAACTCATTAAAACTCCATGACTCTTCATCGGTTCTCTTCTTTGATGCCTTGTTCTTTGAATGAATTCCCTTGAATTCATTCACAAATTCAATGGGAAGAAGAATATTTCCATGGGTGCAAGTACCAACACATTATCATTGAAGAGATCCCTTGGATTTGGACTGGCTGTAAAGAATAGTAAATTAGGACCTCTTATAGGACGATTTGGAGAATGTTCCCAACAAAAAAGTTGTAGATAAGAGATTTCCAATGAGTCATAATTCGCCTTGACAAGATTAATATTTCCTCTAAACGATCAGAATACTAAAGGCTGATTTTGTCATGAGTGTCCGCGGGATGCGGGCTTGGCCTTGATGTGAACAAGTATTGAATTTGGCACGAGATAGTCTGGATCGCATCAATATTGGATGAAGAGAAGAAGAAAACTTCAGTTAAAATAGGGCCTAATTTTCATCCTAAGAAGAAGAATGCTCCAATTGATGACCTAACCCCGAAGCACTTGTTGGCTTGAGACGGTGAGGTTTCTAGTGCCTTAAAGGGAAGTAACCCATGCTACTTACTCTTACTCAAAGAGTCTTGTGTGGTTTTTGATTCTATGTAAGCTTTACCTCTGCTTATTGCTTCTCTTTTGCATGAATTTGAGGACGTCTTTCCATCGAGTACATTTTGGCAGGTTTACCTGCATTGCGTGGAATTGAGCATCAAATAGACTTCGTCTCAGGCGCCAAAATTCCTAACAAAGCAACCAATTGGATCAAACTTGATGAAACCAAGAAGTTGCAAACTCAAGTCCAGGCATTGCTCGACAAAGGATATGTTAGGGAGAGTCTTAGCCCTTGCGTCATCCCAGTCATGTTGGTGCCTAATCAGAACGGGTTGTGACATATGTGTGTTGACTATAGGGCTATCAACAACATCACAATTAAGTACCATCATCCTATTCCAAGATTAGATTATATACTTGATGAGTTGAATGGTTCCACCATGTTTTCCAAAAAGTGATTTGTGTAGTGGTTGCCATCAAATTCGTATGTAGGAAGAGGATGAGTGAAAACTGCTTTTAAAATTGCTCACTTTGTTGCATGTAATAAACCAATGATGCTTGTAATGTTGCTAATCTATTTTTTGAGCATGTTGTGAGATTTGATGGTATTTCACTTACTATTGAGTCTGATATGGATGCTAAATTGCATTTTACTTTTGGAAGATCTTGTGGGCTAACTTGAGGACTAAGTTGCTTTTCTCTAAGTTGTCATCCCCACACTAATGGTCAAATTGATGTTGTGAATTGTACTTTGGGCACATTGCTACGTGCCATTTTGAATACCAATCTCAAACATTGGGAAGATTGTTTTCCTTTTCTTGAATTTGCTTATAACAGGTTTATTCATTCTGCAACAAAAAGGAGTCCTTTTGAAGTTGTTTATGGGTGCAATCTTCATGCTCCGTTAGACACGGTTACAACTGCACCGTCATTATGAGAAGACACGATCTTCCAAAAGCAATGCTTGTGTTGATTCTGTTTGGGAGCTTCATGAGAAGACACGGTTACAACTGCATCATCATTATGATTAATATGAAAGACAACACAACAAAGCTCGTTGGGAGGTTGTATTTCAACCCGATGATCTTGTTTGGGTTCACTTTAGAGAAGAGCTCTTTGCCGCTCACTAGAAATCCAAGCTTGATCCTAGAGGTAATGGTCCTTTTTAGGTTATCAATAGGATCAACAACAATACTTATCATATTAATTGATCTCCATGGCTACGTACATGCAACTTTCAATGTCGTTGATAGCCTTAATTGAGGATGAGATTGTCCTGCCTAACCATGATTCGGGGACAAATCAAGAGTAATAAAGGGAGAATGATATGAACAAAGAGCTTGATAAATGCCAATCTGACATTAAGCATATTGGAGACGGACCGACCACTCGGTCTAAATCAAGGAGGATGTCGAATGCACTTTTCGCCATTCTAAGGCATTTGTCATCTTACGCCACTATCCTTTGAAAATGAGCTTTAAGCAGCATACTATCCAAGCTAAGGAAGTCACGGTCCTTGTCCCATGATCACATTCAAAGAAGGCCACGAATCAAGCTAAGAAGAAGCTTTCTGGACTAGCCGCGCGTCTCTTGCCAAAAAGAGGCTTGGTTTGTGCTCCCATGGACACGATCGCGCACCTTCTTCAGTTTAAGATAGGATCAAGGCTTAGGAGTCATGCAAGAGAATAAGAAGCTAGTTAAGTTAGGCCAAGACCATTCAATAAATCAAGAGATTTGAAATACAAAATGTTCTTGAAGAATCTACATTGTGTCAACCATCCTTTTTCAAGTCGACATTGGAAGATGAAGAGCGCATGCGTGCGTTAGTTAAACTCACATGCAAGAGTTGTTTGCATACTTATCTTAAAATTTATAGTATTTCCACATTTAGTTTGCTATTTATAGGTTTTCTACATATATGGACCATATGTTATGGGCCATAGTATGTGGACTTGTGATTTTTAGGTTAAGGAACATATCACCTTGTCAATAAAGAGAACACAAAACATAAAACCTAAAAACAAGCAAACGAGAAACCTAACAACAATCAATAATAAACCATGGGAAGGCAGTCCTTGGGTCCTGTCTTGTTTTCTATGTGAACTACGACCTAATCTCATAAGAGGAAAGTCCAAAGTTCAAGCTAGCCTATTTTTCATTACACACTAACAAGGGTGTACACAATATATGGACCTAACAGCATGGCTGGCTACCTACCTACAACCTTTATCTATCATGAAAAAAAAAAGAACAATGATATGCTAACTAATTTCAGATCCTTTTACGACTACACACTTGTAGCTAATTTGCAGATCTACAATGGAGGAGGGAAAATATGGATGCCCAAGCACCTGTTTCGTCTCAACATAAGTGGGAGTTTTGAGTCCGCCATTCTTCAATGAGCGCGCGAAGGGTATGGTTAGGCGTGAGAAGTTTGTGCTCAAGCCTCGTCTTCATTATAAAAGATGTATCATGTCCTGTTTGCAACCACTCTTCTATGGCTTCAAACTCATATGAATATCCATCCGCTGCTATATGTGGATTTTCCATTATACCCTACAAAATCAAGCACCAAAAACATTTCATTTGACAAAATTTCAGCATGGACTTGAAAATGCAACTATTGGAGAAGGTTAGCAAGCCATACCTTATAGATTGGGCACAGGAAAATGCTCGGTACACCACTTTCCTCGTCTTCCTCTAACAAGTCCTCTCTTACATGACATTCTCTCCTCTCAGACTTGCCAGTTGCCATTAAACCATCAGCCTTCTTCTTCACAAGGCTAAGTGTCTTCACAGCTGAACTCAGACTCAGCTCGGAATCAACAGCCATGCATTGCACTGCAACTCCGACAATCTCCTGCACCAAATCCAACGGCCATTCGCCGGCGGTTTTATCCAAAGCATCAAAATCAAATGCTTCCTGATTTATCCCTGCCCAGTTCCTGCCACAGAGGAGCTGAAGCAGCAATATCCCAAGGGCGTGCACGTCTACTTTCTCCGACAGATTAGGTGTGAGCTCGTACGTGTCGAGTTTAGATACGAGATTGCTGTCTAGGAGGATGTTGGATGGATTGAGGCTGCCGTGTGTTACGGGCTTGGGCTCGGTCAGGTGGAGGAAGCTAAGGGCAGAGCTCACCTCTACCGCTATATGAACTCGGTGTTGCCATTGGAGTCTGCTGGATTGCCTTCTCGAAAATAGGATGTCTCTTAAGCACCCATTTTGCATGTACTCGAAAACTAGGCACCTCAGCTCAGGGCAGAAGCCTATCAATGCAACAATGTTCGGATGTCGAAGCTTCGTCAGAAGATTTACCTGCATAAGAATATTTGAAGGATGAGTAATCAATCATACTCAATCTCTCCATTGTGGATGCTCAAAAAGCAAGAAGAAAGGCAGACCTTTGCCTGGAAGACGTCCGGCGACAAATCAATGTCCAAATCAAGAATCTTAATGGCAATGGAGTTCTGGTTGATTCTCCCTTTATACACATTAGTCCATTCCCCTCCTAACTTGAACCTCCTGTGCTCGGAAAACTTGTCAGTTGCCAATTTGATCTCCTCAGCACTGAACTCTCTACATTTACTCCCTAATTGCCCATCCACCCTACGAGCCATCGACATTCCAATTGCGTCCTTCTCTTTGCAAAACTCCATCCTCCTTTGTAGTATGCCTCTCTTTTTCCGCAGCTCCTCTATCTCCTTCAAAAGATCCGCCCTTGCATTGGCAGCGTTTTCCAGCTGGGTCTCAGCACGCGTTTTAGCTAAGGATGACACTTGGAGTTTGTTTGAGAGCTCAGATTGGATCTCTAACAATGAGCTTAGCTTTCTTTTGGTCTCTTGAATATCAGCCATAGCCTCGTGGATCTGCTCTTTTGCGTCTTCTGTCTCTTTGTTGAGATCAATTCGAGTGGATATTTCTTCATTTATACTGGCTTCAAGCTCTTCAGCCTGCAAGAAGAGAAAGTGACATAAATGTGTTATTTTTCGGAATATTTATGAAGAATGATTTCTGAACTGAAACTGAATAAAAAAAGCAGATACCCTTTGATTACATAGGCTAATGGCCCATGAGGCCTTTTCTTGTCTCTCTACTTCAGTCTTCACTTCATCATTCTCCAGTTGGATCATCTTTTTGGCTTCCTGTATCTGCATCCTCATGATTTCAAGTTTGTCTTCATTGATCTGGCATTTTAGGCAGGAAGCAATAATTAGCATGATGATCTGCGACCTCAATCATAGTGGATAATAAATTATATAACAACTATTAGAAGGTTGAATTAAATCAACAGTCACATATACAGAATTTTGGGGATGCTAGAAACTAAAGCAGCAAATGATAAAATTTTCAAAGTGCACCCCATCAACCATTGTAAAAGTAATTTGAATGAGATATGGATTCCACATGTGACATGCCTATTTCACAATATGCCCTAATTTTTAATAATATCATTTACATCATTTATGCTATATTAAAAACACCAAAAGTACAGTAAGGGAAAATTGAAAAACACTAATTAGACATCTCGTAACCCACTCCACTAGCCAAGCAACATTCAAGTCTTAAAAAAATACCGGATGTGTTCTATGTATGAAAAATCTTGGCCCACATCTAGCAATGGAAAAAAAAATAGAAACATTGGTCCACATTTTGAATTTCAGATGCATCTTTGACAAGAAAAAAATAAAATCAGACAGTTACATAGTACCTTGGCAGAACTCAGAACGTCAAGCTCAATTGGACTTTTGCTGCACAATGACTCATTCTCCACCACATGATTGTTATCATCATTCTCCTGCAAGAGTTGTTGGAAGTACTCTTCAATTTTCCACTGAGTCTTGGATTCTGGCAGCTCAGAGTTGGTTGATGATGGCGATGGAGATGGCAAGGAAGAAGAGTAAGGAGTTGTTCTCCCAGAAGCCAACACTTTTCCCAGCCAGCCTTTGAAATTGGGCTTCTGTTTGAGCCTTTCCACCATCATTTCACCCTCCTGCTCTTCATCTTCCATTTGTTCCTCTTCTTGCTTATTGTCTTCTCTTAAGAACAACAGCTTCCCTCCACAGAGTGTGTACACTTGACAGAAGTCGGGCTTGTTTCGGTGAAGGTAAAATGACCCACTTATTGCACTCTTTGATCTCCTAAACAAATCAGAACAAAGTTAGCTTTCCAGTTTCCACAACAAGAGCATGTAATTATATGTGGATGGATACATAACATACCCGGATGAGGGTCTCATGAAGCTTATGGCCATGACAAGTTTTGTGATATGAAGCTTCACTATGAGTTCTAACATGACCTTTTGAATAGGTTGGCCATGTCTTTCAATCTTGTGGATTTCAGCCTTCACCTGCTTGAATGGGAAATCAAGAAAGTGAATATGCAGATTAAGATCTCAATATCAAGTGTGGATGACAAAGAAAAACGGAAGAGTTGACCGACCTTGCCGCAGAAAGCCGCGTACTTTGAGAGCATTTTGTCAGTCTTGTCTTCCTCACACTTCCTCAGAAATTCCAGTTTCTCTTCATTCACAGCAGTCACAGGTAGCTTCCCAACTGTCTCACAAATTCAAAGACGAATTTTTTGCTATTAGAAAAAAGGCGATATATGTGTGTTTTATTGCGGGATTTGCAACTTACATGGGGTATTAACAAGATCCTTGGACATGGAAGAATTGGCATGGAGGATGACTATGGAGATTGGATAAGAAGGCCATCTCTTCTTAATTGCCCATTCCAAGGTTGCGAATCCTTCTTGAAGGTTATTCCCAACTGCAACATACACCTTCTCATGTTGGACATCTCTGATTGCCATGGCTGATTCTCCAACTCACCAAGAAAGAACTCCAGCTAAAGACTATATGACTATAGGAAAGTCATTTAAAAACAGATGTTTATTTGTTATTTCTTTTCCAGTAATATGAATGGCTATGTGAAAGGGAAGAAGGAAAGAAAGGTCTTGGAAACTTTCCAGTTTGATCAAATGGACCGATGACTTTTGGCCGTTTCCTACTACTGGTCCCTCTGTTCTTAAATATCTATTTTGATTGCTTTCCTAAATCCTAATACATATGACAGTCATATAGTTGGGATTTTATTTGGTTTGATTAGAACTTTCAAACCATCCCCTCCTTTTCATTCAGCTTCCACCATTTTCGTTTATAAAATAAAAGATGCCATCATCCCACATAAGCAGAGCTTTGTGGTTGATGTAAGAAACTTGAAATTAGATGACAAGTAACTAATTAATTAGTAGATGATAAGATGGACCACCTAATCCCTCATTTTCCTTGCATTTTAACTTGATTTTGGCACACAGGGAGAGCAAGAAGCAGTTGAGAAAAGTGCAGTGGACTATGTTGTTCATAATGAATAAATTATGTAAAAGGTTTATCATGAATCACTAAGCATAATTATACATGTTGACTTTCGGCACTTGTCTTCTATGGCTTCTCTTCACCTCTAACCAAATAACAAAGGGTTGTGACGATAAGGTGACATATAAGAGTTATACTGGGGAGGTATTTGATTTTTTCAAAATAAAAAAGAAGCTTAATTTTTTTATGAATTGTTTTTCTTTTTGATATATGCTTTTAGTACAATTTGAAAATGCTACAACGAAAAATCAAACAAATACTCAAACTCTATCATAGACCCGTTAATTAAGGTGAGTAATTGACGTAATTGTCCATAAATGCTTAATATCAACGAATAGAGCTCTGCCCTGTTCTATTATTATTGGGCATGCTTGTCTAATTATTCAATTAACTTCTCTTTCGAAATACTCTATATATTTGTAATGCTACAATTTCTTAACTTTATTGTGGACTCATCAACAGAATCATAGAGTTACAATAGCACCAATTAAAGAACTACGAATCAAGTTGAATAAGAGAGAGATCCAAGATAATACAATACACAACACCGATCAATTCACACGAGAAAAGAAAGGGAAATTGAGATAAGAAAACAACAACCGCGTAAGAAAGTAGACAAAAAAACATACCAAAAAATACAAATAAATTGGGCCTCATGAGCGCAAGCGGCCCAAAGCCTCACGAGCAAAGGCTGATCCAGAATCCAACTCAATCGCCTCCTGAAAGGCCTTGACGGCTTCTTCCTTCATCGCCTTCTGCTCATAGCACTGGCCCAACAGACAAAACGCCTTCACATTATCCTTACTCAGCGCCACCGCTTCCACCAGGTCCGACAAGGCCGAGTCGACTCGTCTCCGGCGATTCACCGCCAGCTGCAGCTCCGCCCTCTTCACGAGCGCGTCTCCCTTCTCCCTGTCGGAAAGAGACTTGGAGGCCGGCGGAGAGAGCGCGGTGTCGAGGGATCGGAGAGCGGAGGTCTTGTGGCCCAGGAGGTCTTGCGCGAGAGCGCGGAGGATGTGGGCGGCGGGGTCCCTCGGCTGGAGGGAGAGCGCCTGGTCGGCCTCGGAGAGCGCGGATTTGGCGAGGGTTTGGGCGGAGGAGGGGGATCGGGCGGCGCGTGCGCGGGAGAGGAATTGGGCGCCTTGGACGAAGTGGCGGTTGGATTGGAGTGCGATGCGGTTGGAGGAGCGGAGCTTGGAGAGGGCTTTTTGGGGGAGATTGTAGAGGGAGACGAAGATTCCGACGGTGAGGAGTAGGAACGCTATTTGGAGCCCGATTTCTGCTTGCATCTTTACTCTCTTTCTCTGTTCGACGACGACGACGCCGAGAAGGAAGATGACCGAGTGAGATCTCCGAGTCAACTCGGGGGCTTAAATAAAATATTATAGGCAGCTTGGGCTATGTTGGGCTGTGTTTCCTTCTAAAGAGTTATTGGGCCT
This sequence comes from Fallopia convolvulus, assembly GCA_964016875.1. Taxonomy (NCBI): domain Eukaryota; kingdom Viridiplantae; phylum Streptophyta; class Magnoliopsida; order Caryophyllales; family Polygonaceae; genus Fallopia; species Fallopia convolvulus. The sequence goes on from OZ024719.1 coordinate 25,366,396, forward strand.
TATTGCAGGTTCTAGGGCTGGATCTTCTTACCAATCCCATTCCACCATGCCCTTTTGAGTGCGCAAGGTCGTGATAGATAGTTGTGTCATGTGTGTGAGTTGTACTTTTATTTTGAAAAAATTAGAATTCGACAGCAGGGTATTGTGATTCTGTGAAGATATTTTAGTATGGAAGATGCAAAGGACACTTCTTGATTAATTTGTTTCATAATTACAATTACAACAAACAAGGCACGTGGGGCGGAGTTAACCGCCTACACAATTGACTTCCAACACTCTGAACAAAGTCCTAAGTAAACAGCGGACTCTGTTTATACACAATTGACTTCCAACACTCTGAACAAAGTCCTAAGTAAACAAGGCTCTCTTTTTTCTTACATACAGAAGACGAAAACAGCCAAGTTAGCTGCTTTTCAAGAGAATTAGATGAACAAGTTGACATTACTCCATGAGTAGCTCTCTATGGCGGTTGAGATCCTTAAGGTAGTTGGAACACGTGTAATCCTCCAAGTCACATGCGTCTATAAGCATCGTCCTTGGCTGAACTGGTCTCTGCTTCATCTCCATAGGTCTGCCTTCTCCTCTTAGCACCTCAACAACCTTCATAAAGAAATCCATTAGTTATGTTTTTACAACCCAATTTAACATAAGTTGGCTTGGAAGAGAACAAACCCTGTTCATGTGGGGACGACAACTGGGCTCGTGGTGGATGCACATTGTAGCAGTTACCATGGCGCGTCGTACTTCGTCTGGATTGTACTTGTCCGCTATCTGAGGATCTATTAGTCCCTTCACATTGTTTGATTCCAACAGAGGCTTTACCTGCACAGACATGTCATGTATTAATTGGGCTTGTACTGCAATTAGCATTAATCAACATCCAGGAATAAGTTATTGATTGCAATTAGGATTGAGAGGCTTACCCACATAACAAGGCTCTGACGACTAGAATCCACAGCATGGCGACCGGTAAGAAGCTCCAACAGAACTACTCCGAACGCAAACACATCCGTCTTTTCATTCACAATTCCATGCATGAAATACTCAGGAGCAAGATACCTGACCATAAAAACAAGCACAAAATCCACCACAAAACAAATGTACGTAGTCTCAATTGTTGATTTCAGAAGTATAAATAAATTATCTAGTTGCTTTGTTGCGGAATTTTCATTTTTAAACTTTACCCAAATGTTCCTTCAATTGGGTGCACAACATGGTGTGTCCACTTTTGTGGCAGCCATTTTGCTAATCCAAAATCAGATATCTACATAAACATCATCATCACTCACTAATCATTCTGAAGCAAACAATCTTTGCTAATGAACTTACAAGTGAGCAGTGAACGATGAGAAAGGGCGCATACCATTGGCTGGAAATCATCGAAAAGGAGAATGTTGGAAGCTTTGATGTCACGGTGAATGATGCGCCTTTGACAGGTATTATGGAGGTACGCTAATCCCTCGGCCACACCTAATGCCACACTAAACCTCACTTCCCAATTAAGAGCCTCCTTTGATCCTGCAATTTTTCACTTCATTAGTAAAAGTGGTAACTAAGGAATAAGATCAGAAAAGAGTGGAAAGAGTACCATGGAGATGAGAGGCGAGGCTGCCAGAGGGAGCATACTGAAGAACAAGGTAAAGACCATTTTCAATGCTAAAGCCGATGAGCTTTGCGGTGTTTTGGTGCTCAACATGAGCGATTATCCCGAGCTCTGATAAGAAACAGCTAATTCTATCCTCTTCCACCTCATCTTCCTTGCTCAAGAGCTTCTTCACAGCTACAATTGTTCCATCTCCCAAACACCCTTTGTACACCTCAGCGTGTCCTCCTTTCCCTATCATCCTCTCTGTTCAAAACAGCCAAGTTTATAAATAATCAACCTCTTCATTTACTTTCTTCCTCGTTGTCAAATAAATTACTCCATTAAGTTCTATTTTAGGAAATTTTATTCCCTTTCCATATTATGAAGCAATGCCAATTTTTATCCCATAAGCTTTGATCATAAATCAATGAAACGATATGCACGTGGAATTGTGGAAAGGCTATATCTTGTAGAACTAACTCACATGCATTCCACTATCAAAAAATAGACTAACAAGAGGACGTGTTTTATGAACCAATTTTATTAGGCATGGCAACAAATTAAGAGCAAGGCATGCGTAAATGCGTAATTACGTTTGAAGTGGACATAATGACAACCCATGCACTCACCAATGTCGGCAATGTGGACACAGTACCTGTTTTGTGCTTTTATAAATTATAGTTGGTCATTAATCAATTAGTAATTGCGTCTTATCTTTGCGAAGCATACCAGCAGAATAGCCGAAATTGGAAGAAAAGAATACTGACAGAGATGAATCTTAGAATTGAAAATTTGGAGGCAAAAGAAAAAAAAAGACATAAAACCTGTTATATAGCGTGAAAAGAGGGTCAAAAGATTGATTGAAGATCGATTTCAAAAGGAGTCACTTGTGCTAAACTTTAGGTGGATAGCTGACCAAAAGTATGAAATATCAAATACCTAACTTTGCTGCTTAAGTTGGGCCACCAGGAAATGAAATTTCACTTCCCCTATTGCGCGCATGGCAGCCCCCATTGACTTGTCTCTTCTACTATTGTAATCACTATTCTTATTTTTATTTTAATTTTCAAAGTATACATATCTTGAAAGCAGCCACCTACTGGCCACTGGTGAAGAAGATGTTGATACTTGCAAATTGACTAATTTCAGAGCTAGGGTTTGAAACGCCAAGTCACAATTAAGTCGTTATATACCATTTACTTGTTGGGACAATAGCTGATTAAAAAAGCGAAAATGGTGTTTATTTTTGAACATGACAGACATTGAACAGGGAAATTGAGTTAAGAGATGTTGATACTTTGAAATGGATGTGTTCAAAAGTGCTAACATTAAATGCCAAGTCACAAATTCACAGAGAGAATGGAGTTAATCAGAGTAAAAAATCTTACCAGGGGTGAAATTATCAGTTGCAGACGCCAGCTCAGCGAACTCGAAGTTCCTCCACGACCGCTTCGTCTCCGGCAGAAGTCGACAGTCAATGGTGTCTTCTGCGCTCCTAATCCTCGCCAGCTTCCGGTGACTTCTCTTCTTCGAGAAGTCGCTTCTAGTAAGGAGAGCCACCGTCGACGCCGACAGCTTCTTCACCGACGACTTCCTCACGGCGTCGATGAATCCTTTGAACAGCAATCCGTATCTGTCGGCGCTCAGCACCTTCTGGACCGCCGATTTGTCGAACGAATCCGTCGACGAAGACGACGATTTGTCGAAGGAAGCGGTGGAAGACGACTTGTCGAAGGAAGCGGTGGACGATAAGCTGGCGTGGCTCTGATCGGAGGAATCCGGCATGTCTAAAACCCCTCTCGGCGACGATTGCTCGTCTTCACTGTCCTTGTTGCCATCATCGCTTGCTTCCTCCTTGTTCGCTCCATTCTCGCTCTCGATCCGCTTTTGGGACTCAGTTTGCGATTCCAATTTCGGTTCCTGGTTAGGGATTTCCATTGTTTCTTCATTCCGAAGGCCGAGAATCAGAGCAAATTTTTTTAAAAAAATAGGGGAAATCGTTCCATCGAATCAATATTTTTGAAGGCAAGTAAAGAATAAAAATACAAATACCTTCGACGGCCATATTTGGTTTTTGATTCTTGCTGACCCCAAGCAAGTAGCTGCTGAACTTTGGAAATTGGAAGTGCTATAAGAAAAGAAAAGAAAAGAAAATTCAGTAGCAAAATGTTGTTAATCTAAGGTTTAATAGTAATAATTTGTGAAATTTTGGAAGAAGAGAGAAGAAAATTACGATTAATGGAGATGGAGACAGAAGTAGCTAGAGAGTCGTGTTGGGAGGACGCTTATCCTTAGAACTAGGAGCCCGATAGTCACTGATTAAGAAGGAACATGCGCTATTGTCTATTTATATAAGGTCGATTTTTTACGTTGAAGAAAAATCTTGGGGTGGTTTAGGGTATTTTTTTAGGGGTTTAGGTTAAACCAAAATTGCAAATTGGAGGGAAAGAAATCCGGTAAGAGAAATGGATGGATAATGGGGTTGGTTAGGTTTACATTTTGTTTTTACACAGCAGGCGAGAGCGGGAGTATTGGCGTGACAAATGGAGCAGTCGCAATTGTAGTATTGTAGTGGTACAGGGGTAATTTCGGCAAGTCAGTGGATAGAATGACATGAAATAGACGGTTGCATCAGCATAACTAATACTACTACTACTACTAATAAATGTATGATGATGGTATGTTAAAGTTGGTGAACGAATGTGCAAATTTGGGCTGTTTTGATTTTAAGCCCCCGAGTGATACAAAAAAATATTAAATAATAGCCCAAACAAATGCACCAGAAGCCCACCCACCAGTGACACTCTCTCGGATTGTGCGTGAGTTAGAGAAGTAAGTTTAACTAAATTCCAAGATGTTGTTCCCCTACGTACCTTTGGTCAATCCTCATACACCATCCTTAGAAGCATTACTTAACCCATCATTAGCAATTTCGGATAGTTAACAATACAACAAATCAAATATTTATAAATTATGTACGTTTTCTATAAAGCGATAGGTGAATTGTATAACAAACAAAAGGGTGAATGATTCATGAAGTGGTACTTGAAATGAGATGGATATATGATTTCTATTACATGTTTCTTATATGGGGTAGTGTTTAATCATATTAAAGTGGATCTCATTTGAGTTATATCTCATACATTTACTGATATACATATATAGTTTGGCGAAAGGGTCGCCGTATATATTAGTTGATTCTGTTGTATTCTCTACATCATTTCTATCATCACAATCAAGACATCCCCATCTGATCATCTTTCTTGATTAAGAACAACCCAGAAACTCCTGAAAGATTGCACATCCATTCACCATCATGACGGGGGATTACACACATGAGATTTCCCACATACAAAACTTGTAGAAAACATCAGTGTGAAGAAACGTGGACCAGGCAATAGCCAAGAGCTCTCTACTGTATTCAGGATATGCATCTGTCCTGCTGCTCCTGAAGAAGTCTTGCAGATGACTTTGCGTCCAGGTATAAACTACTTGCTTCTTCAAAATCAGCCTGATCATACCATATTTAATCACACAAAAAAAACAATCAATCAATGAATTCAAGGAAAGAATAATACAACAATGTACTTGTACTTTAGTTTACCTTGCAGATTTTATGTCGTCCATTCATCCGAGCAATGACACTGGACAGTGACAGAAATTGAACCGCATGCCTATCGAAGTTAAGAGGAACAAAGTTAATTGTTTGTTTATTCTCTACTTGTAAAAATGAAAAGAATGTAAAAGGGCAAATTTAGAGTATGCTGACCTCAACGACGCTCGTTGTACAATCTCTCCAAGATAAGCAAGACCCTCCTCGTCTACGGTCAGTTCCTCCACCTGACCACGGATTGCTAAGATCTGCCCAAATCAAGATAAGAGAATAGTAAAAAAATGTGGGAAACATAATTTAAGGAAAGCTATAGAAAGCAATATAGGAACTAGCAAGACCTCTATCATTTCTGCAGGTCCATATATTTCAGTTCGAATGATTACTAAACGGTCCAACAAGTCAACTGGAATTCCATGGGGACTCTTCATTGTAGTACCCCTACAACAGAAACAAGTTTATACCTCTTGGCTCTTAAGAACAAAAACGCAAATTTCTCATTTTATTTGTTTTACTTCTTCTCCCCCCTTTTTTGCAATGTTAATCTTTATAACCATAAAGCTACGTACCTTACGTCACATACTCCCCTATTTGGTGCAAAGATCACGATAGGAGAAAGTGGGCTTTCTAGAGCACGGTTTAAGTATGAAAAGCATTCAATATCCAGCATATGTACCTGTTTGGAGCATGATATTAGTAAAATCATTTAAGATGATACAACAAAGAACATACGAAATGCAAAGGTTTTATATGAAGGTACCTCGTCAATGAATAAGACCCCACACACGAGCTCTGGAACACCTTCATCAATGTAACAATTAACTACCTGCAACAACAAAATTGTCAAGCTAAAAACGCATTCCAACTCCCATATCCAATTGAAAAGAAAGCTATCCTAAACTGTGAAAAGGCATCGACATATAATCATGTATGCTCAAAGCTGCCTGAAATATTGTAACTAATGCGTGTAATATTTTCAAATAAAACAGATCTGACATGCTTTTAATATATAATTCAGCACAGATTAGTAGTAATAGCAAATTTCATTAAGCAACAACTAACACTCAACAAGACGTAAACTGTGCACCTAGATACATGTAGATAGCAAGTACCTTGTTTATTTCCTGTTGTTGTAATTTATCTGTAATTTTAGTTTTTCGTTGCTTCATCATCTGACCCATTAAAGATAGTATATCCTGGCCACCTTGAGGACATGCATTTGCAGCATCTAGATCATGTAGGTCACATCCTAAAGGAGAGCAATCGAATTATATGAATAAAACACAGCATAATGCTTGCACAAAAAAATACATTTATCAATGAATTAAGTAATATAAGTTCAAAAAGGAAGTACCAATGCCTGGAAATAAAATACTAATCAATTTAAATGTTGTAAGATCGGTTCTATACTTCTATCTAAAACTAAATACTTTCAACATGTGCATAGTAGACAACAGGGGAAAAAAAAAAGAAGTAAAAACTAAAAATGAAGTGAGGGTTGTTTACATAAATATCACAAAGGTTGTGTCAACTATACCTGTACAATCTCCTTTTTCTTGTGAACCTCTCCCTTGGGAAGTGGAACATATTCTTCTGCCTCAAGATCAAACTCTGTAGCAAAAGCATCACTTCTCCCCACTCGCTTCACTGCACCACTATTAGCTTCAATGTATATGACATCTCCAACTACAACCTATAAATGTAACTATTATTTTAAAAATACTAACAAAAAATTAAATCAGTAAGAGCATACAAAATGAATGCATAGACCATTTTCAGAGCCTAAAAGATCCAACACAGATTTAAAGGGCATGAATAATTGAAATTTAAAGAACTTTCATGCTATTTCTTTTAGCTGATCAAGATACTAGACTAAACAAAAACATAAAAGACATTTACATGCGAAAAGAAGTAAATAAAAGCACCACAGTCAGAAACTATATGTATAGTAATACAAAAGGGGAGGACACAACAAGCTTACCTTTTCTTTTATCAGAGCATCATAAATAGTTGGATCCAACTTCAATTGCTTGGTTCCTTTGACAGTTTTGAGCCCAATAATAACATGACCTTGTGGCTTTTCCATAGCCGCTTGTAACACTTTCAGTTTCTTCAGGTGTAAGTTCACTCACCTATGAAAGCCAAAAGGGGGGAAATCAATAACCTTATTGATTTTTCAAGTAAGAGATCCTTTAAGTAAGCAATTATGCAATAACACTTCACTGATCCACATGAAAGCAAAGAATTGCTCTTGAAAATACAATGACAATTTAGCATCTATAGCTGACACATGACAGAATGGCCAACTCAAGTTTCATAGATATAATATCAATTATCAAGATATGTGAATAAATAAAAATTAGTTTTGCACAAATTAAACATTGCCAATTTGCATGTGCCTAACATCCCGGCATTTCTAACCCATAGCCAATTACAAATTACAGACAAACATACTGATACTTCTTTAGATCCGCTTTCAATCCTCCAACACAGATGCAACAAAGACAACTTAAATCAAAGAAAACCACAATAGGACATTTGGAGAGAACTTGGCTCGCCTTCATAAGCCTCTTTATTTTCCTTCATACGCAAACCAATAGCCCTATGGAAATTTTCCATCAAAACCTCAGTTTTCTTTACTTCATATGAGTATACTTCTGATCCAACCATTGGGCAGAAAGGAACCTGCAAAACAGAACATGTCAAATATATGAAAATCCATAAGACTATACTAAACTAGAGGTACACTGTACACATCTACTTACCTTACTTCCAAGCTCTTGTGATATTCCAAGAGCCAAAGCTATCTTCCGGGTACCAGGTGGGCCAGCAAGAAAAAGTGCTCTGCCAGCCATTTTCTTCTGCCTTATCATGTCGACTACGGGACCACCTGCTTCTCTTGCTTGTGTTTGACCCACAAATCCAGCAGCGAGGGGAAGGGCATTCCCATTGGCCTACACACAAAACCATTCTATCAATTGATTAACTAAATATTATTAGCCCACAAAGGCACATAGTGCATATGTATTATCTCATCTTTTAAGCTTCACAACTTTGTAATTCCCCATCCAACAAGCCAACCATCAAGATCCTTGCCTAAAGGAGATAGAGGAAGATCCTTTCTTAAAGGAGATAGAGGAAGAAGCAATTTTCCTCTATGTGCTAGTTGCCTAGTCCTCATTTATGTATCAAAAGAAAGTAACTTTTCCCATCCAAACAACGGGTAAAAACCCTATCCAAACCCTAAAACCCTAAATCAACTAAACGCCCTAAAATCCTACAACTCAACAGAGTTATAAGGATTAATTAGAGTGGAAACAACATCACAATTTAAGGAAATTTACAAATTTCCTTAAACCCTAAACTCCTAAAACCTTAAAGACTAAAGTCGGAATTTAAGAGAGAGAGCTTACATCGAGACCAAGGCCTTTGATGTTGGTATGAGTGGCGATTCTCTGCTTCTTGGTGGTTGACTGTACCTCTTCTATCTTCATTTCCTCATTTTCTGAGTCGTTTCTTCTCGCTTCTTCTTCGGCTGAGTCGCGCTAATCAGCGGCGAAAGCGCTAGTGATCAACAAATAAATATATAGTGCGATCGGAGGTCCGGTGGTAGTCAGGCAGCGTTACGAGACGGATAAACTGTCAAGGCAAATCGGTGGGGGTTATTGTTGGCAAAGACAGAAAATGTCACGAGGAGTAGAACAGAGCAAGAATAGGGTAAAAAGGGTTTAATGCATTTTTTTTATCGTCGGGTTAACGAGTTGTTTTTGAAGGGACCAGGTCACCACTCACCGGAATGGAAAGTCCTCCAATTTTGTTACACTATTTTTTTTTGTAGAAACTCTATTACACTATTTTTTGCTAAATTATAGATTAGCCGACAATCAAACACAATCTCCAGCAACTCCTTGAAAAAACATAAAGGAGGGCAATGGCTACTAGTTTAAAAAAAAATTGATCTGAAAGAGGCTAAACCTTTTATTTGATCAAAATTAGAAAGGGTTTTTCATCAGGGATACATCATTAGCTAAATCATTAGCAATACAAGGGGAGGGGTTTGCAGTGCAGCAAAAGGAACATTCAGCACAAGAGAATAGTTGGCCAAGCGATCAACAACCTTGTTGCTTGCTCGAGGGAGTCGAGGCGTCCATTTAAAAGAAATGTTCCAAATATCCAAAGCATCGGTTTCAACCTGAATATTAGTATAGCCAAGAGTATTCGCCAGGTTCAAACCATGAAAAATCGTCCACAATTCCGCTGCTCGAGCACCACAAACACCACAAGTAAACATGTATGCATGGGTGAAAGTGCATGTAGAGTCCCGGAAGATGCCCCCGCCACCAGCAAGACCCGGATTCCCCTTGGACACTGCATCAATATTCAGTTTAAGCACACCAGCAGGCGGGCGTTGCCAACCTGAAACAGCAAGATCAGTAGAAGTGTTATGGACCCCATTCAACCGATTTCGCACATCGACAGCTTCTTTAAAGTTTCGAATCAGTTGTTGGACTGTCGGGAAAATATGATTCAGAGAATTCGTGCCTTCAAACACAAGTCGATTTCACTCCTTCCAAATTTGCCAAACCATATTTGCAAAGATAGAACAAACATCACCCGTGGAGCTGATGTTTTTAAGTACCCATGGAACAATGTTCATCTCGAAGAAAAATTAAGCATTAACAAACTGAAAATTCCCCTGATTCCGAAGAGTAGCAATCTCACTGCAATCTCGTAGAAGGTGGAGACCAGTTTCCGGAAGCGAACAACAAGGGCAATCCGTCGAGGAAGCAATATGGCGTCGGACTCTAGTTGCATTACAAAGCATTGCATCATGACAAACAAGATAAAGAAAATGTCGGACAAGTTGCTGAGTAGGACATTTCCAGATTTTTTTCCCAAACCGACGATTGCAGAGCAGTACTTGGATGGCGAAGAAATTTCCGAGCAGTAGAAGTTGAAAAATTCCCACTCGGTGACAGGCTCCAAAATAGAGACTCGACAGCTAGAGGGGAGTTGTGGAGTTTGACTGAGGAAAGATCCAAGCAAATAGCAGGTGGGAGTTTAATAGAGATTGAAGGCCAGTCCCAATCATCTTAGAGCCAATAGTCAGCGACCACGACACCTAATTCTGAGTCAGTTAAAGGACTAACAGCAAAATCCAAAATGTGGGCGTTCTCTAAGCCAATTATGTGTCAAAAAAAAGTGTTTATACCATTTCCAACAGAAGATTGAACCCCATTAGCAAGAAGTTGTCCCCATGTACTAAGCCTTTCCATGTGTGAGATTGTCGGGGTCTTCTCACGAACATGTCAATATCAGCTCTATGGTTACAGTAGTTTGTAGAAGCATTCTATGGATTTGAAAAGGTTCATTATTAAATGTTTTATTATTCATCTTGCATCTGTCCTTGACAAGCTAACTTAACATAATTTTGTTTCAGCATCTACAAGAAAATGATTATACGAAAGAAAACCTTTTTGCCCTAACAATATTGAGCATCTCGCCCTCTTGATCCACAATCCCGCTGGGGAAGCCATGGGGCCAGGATCCCCTGCTGGCAACATCGTTAGCTTCGGGCACGCAAGTTACATAAGATGGAATGGTTCTTGACACCAATGGAGTGAATCAGTCCGAAGGAGTGGTTCAGAAGATCAAGAAAACATGGAAGGAGATGGTGGTGCGTGATAATGGTGATAGGAGGATGGTCCTTGAAGATGAATTTCTTGATGGAAAGATAGCCATCACTTTCCTTGAAGGCGAAGGCGGTGATCTTGTTTTAATATTGATACCAAAGTTCTTCAAGCGCTAGCATCGGTGTAGCAATCCTCGTAGATTGTTAAGACCTTGGGTAATATGGTTCCTCATTCAATGATGGAGAAAAATCTCGAGATGTGGCAACCAGGAGGCAAGATGATGGTTGCGGATCTTCCGAATGGATATTATGTAATAAAGTTTGATGTGGAAGGAGACTATTTCAAATTAAGCTCTTATAGGAGGTCCATGGATGATTTTTGGAGATTACCTAATCGTTCATCAATGGATCCCGGAGTTCAATCCATTTACTAAAGTAATCACAACTACTCCTTCTTGGATTCGTGTTTCAGGATTGTTGATGATTCTTTACGAGAAAAAAATTCTCTATCGTCTAGTTGCGGGTGTTGGTCGACCCATAAAACGATGTTTTCTAATAGATGTTATTTTTACTAGAGTTTGTGTTGAAGTTGATCTAACGAAGCCCCTTAAAGGTTCAGTCACGATTAAAGGGAGCCGATTCCATGTAAAATATGAAGGACTTCAACTAATATGCTTGAAGTGTGGTCGCTATGGTCACCTCGCTAATAGATGTCCTCCGACTATTTCAAGCACTAATATGGAAAAGACCATGATGGAGACTAGTACAATTACAAACAACAACACCGTAGAGTCTCCAGCGCCGAATGCCTATGCGTTAGTCAAGGTTGGCCCAACTGATGGAGCACCAAGGTACAAGGATTATCAATTTTGTTCCTATAGACAAGTTGCAATTCATTTTTTAGATCTCCGAAGCTTTCTGAATCATCTCAATTGCGAAACTGTAGTTTCTGAACAAGCTCTTGCAAGGCAGTAACGTGATGCTGTCACAAGAACGTGGATGTTTTGCTTGATTTGCGATTTTGACCTTGTTTGAGTGCGTTTCTGGTTTCGATGCCAAAACACAAAGTGTCGATGATTTCCTCAAATTTCCATCCATATAAGGCTCGTAATTTTTTTTTGACTTTTGTAGCTCCCTCAATATGTGCAAAAAGCCAGCTCTCGTATGTATTGCCCTCTTCCATGCAGGCATGCAGCAAACTCGGATTGTCTTTTCACCCTCTTTTTTGATGATTTATGAGTTTTTTGTCTGAAGATGATTTGTAGTTTGTCTCGACATCTTTGTAGTGATATGTGGATCGTCTCATCCGGACAATCGTAGCTCTCAAACGGTTGGTTGAAATTCTGCTTAGTAACTTTTTAGGCAAAACACAAAATAGCTTCTTAAGACGCGATTTCGACCCATGTAGGACGGCTTTCCAGACTTGGTGTGTGAACGAGAAGCGGAGTACACTTGACCTAGTACTAGTGAGCGACTGCAAAATACGACGACAAGAAGAATATAACTGGCTAAACTAAGTCATGGACGAGTTCAAACGCCCGACATAGAACTACTATAGTCGGACATTTGAAGGGGCAATTTGTAAAGGATTTTTTATACCTAAATTAATATTAGTGGATAATTAAAGGGATTCAATTAAAAACCCAAGTTAAAGAGGCTCAATGCCTTAGAGATGGAGAGAAAACTGTACAAGTATACTCTTATTTGAGAAATGAAAAGCCATGAAGCTAAGCTACAAATTTTGATCAATGAAGAAAAAGTTGAGTAGAATTGTTTTTGCCCTAGACGGGGTGGTCTAGTAGTAGGAGAAATGGGGGTGTTGAAAGATTCTAAATTCGATATTTGCCTCCGTCCTTTCACTTAAATGAAAAACCAAGTCTCACTAATCTTCCTTCTATTGGGTTGAGCTGGTATAGGCAAATCGGTTCACCTGGTTCGTGGTCTTTGCCGACTAGGTCACAAAATTGGGGTTTACCACCAAATGTAGTGGGTCCCTCATAAAAAAGTGAATTGTTTTTCATTTACATTTCATAGTTTTAAAACCAAATGGGGCTAGAATAGACATGAGTTCGGTTTGAATCAGAATCGAATCACTAGGAAACTGATGATTTCAACAACCAGATCGAAACCGAGACCGAACCACTATAATCGACCCTTATGTTGTTTGGGTCCCAATTCACGAGTATGAAAACCGACGGTTCAGAACCGGAACCGTGAATTCCCATTTTTTTAACAAAAGAAGCCCAACACGTTTCGATTAATTGATACGGGATGTTGGGACCTTTAATTTCCATTTTTTTAGAATTCTGTTCGAATCTGTTAGAGATAATATTTAGTATATCTTATCTTTTGTATTAAGTCAAGTTATTATCTTTCCTTATACTTAATATATGTATTTTGTATTTAGGAAACTCTAGATATGTTATCTTTTAAGAGATTATTCTTATCTTGTAATCTCTATTTAACGAGACCCTTCTATCAATTATATTCATCAGCTTATACAATTTCTATATGGTATCAGAGCTTGATCCAAAACTTCTTCCCAAACACAAAAACACACGTTTTTAACATCTCCATGGCTGCTCCATCATCTCATTCCATTTCGAATGATACTGAGCCTACCAAACCCCTGTTTATGGTGAATTTCGCCAATGTTATCAAACTCAACTCATCCAACTATATCACATGGAAAACCCAAACCAAATCTATCCTTGTTGGCTATGGCCTCTTCAAGTATCTCGATGGCACTCATCCGTGTCCACCTACAACGCCGCTTGGGACCGCTGTTATAGCACCCAATCCGGCGGTACAACTTGGCAACGACAAGATCAACTCCTCTTTGGAGCACTAGTTGGGACTCTCTCATCTTATGTCGCCCCGCTAATCACACAAGCAGCCACCTCTCACGCTGCTTAGAAACTGCTCGAGACAACATATGATAAACCTTCTCGGGGGCATATCAAACAATTAAAAGACAAAATCTCAAGTCTCAAGAAAGGTTCCTCTTCAATCACTGATTTTATGCAAAGTATCAAGAATTGTGCGGATCTACTCACTACTCTTGGCAAGCAACCTGATCCCAAAGACCTTATCGATTACGTCTTGAAAGGTCTCAACTCATCTTATAAAGCCGTGATTGATGGGGTTCACAATCGCGAAACCCTAATCTCATTTGAGGAACTTCATGAGCGGCTCATCGTTCGAGAATTAGAGCTAAAAACTGAAGGCAACACCATAGCTTCCACCGAGCCGGCTAGTGCTATGACTACTCAGTCACGGTCACGGTCCAAACCGCGCTCGGCGCCGAACCAAAACTGGTCCTCTCAACCTCAGTTCCCGCCCCACCAGCCTCCACAAAACTATCCTCCGCCTCCTCAAAACTATTACCCTAATCCCCCTCCCATGCAAAACTCCTACCCTCCCATGCAAAACCTTAACCCTAATCGCCCACCACCTCGTCCGTTTCTCGACCGCTGCCAATGGTGCCGTGAGACTGTCCATGTGGTTGGTTTTTGCAATGAGTTCCGTCGTGTGGATCCCCATCTTCGTCCTCCTCCCATCCCTTATCGGTCACAGCCACCGACCCCACCCACCCCGCCAACACAAGCCAACCAAGCCACCACTAGTTCTCATCCATGGATTATGTTTCCTTTGTTGAACATGTCTTCCCTTTTCTTAATTCTCCACCTCCCAAATTCGGTTTTGTTGACACCTCGCCTCAGTCCGATTGGACGTCCTTTCACTGCCCCATACTCCCTAAACCGGGTCCGAACCCTAACCCAACTCCTAATCCACCCGAACCACACTTGTTCGGTCCCGTTGTCCCATCACCGCCGCATACCCCTCCTCCTAATGGCTCCCCTACTCCCTTTCTTTCTCCCCACGTCACTCCAAACCCTAATTCACAAAGCCATAATTTGCCAAGCCATAATTTTTCTACCATTAGTTCTACGCCTTCTCCCAATGACGATGATTTTTCGGCGTCAACCTCCTCATCCACGCCCTCCTCTGACTCCACCACCTCTCCTGCCCTTGATCACTCAAACCCTAACCTGCCTTCGCCTCATCCTCATCGAGTTGTTACTCGATCCATGCACAACATTCACAAACCTGTTCAACGTCTAAACCTCCATACTTCCCTTACTGCCCACAAAGAACCCCTCAATATCACCCAAGCCCTAAAGAACCCGGATTGGCGCAAGGCTATGGAAGCAGAATTTTCGGCACTTCTTCACAATAATACGTGGAGTCTCGTACCCCCTGAGCAAGCATCGAATATAGTCGGATGCAAATGGGTGTTTCGAGTCAAGTTCAAATCCGATGGCACGCTTGATAAATACAAGGCTCTTGTTGCTAAAGGATTCCATCAACGGCCCGGTTGTGACTACACGGAGACTTTCAGCCTGGTTATCAAACCGGTTACGGTTCATTCTATCTTGGCCTTTGTTGTTAGCTCTGGTTGGTCCATTCGCCAGTTGGATGTTAACAACGCGTTTCTTCAAGGATCGCTACATGAGGATGTTTTTATGGAACAACCTCGGGGTTTCATTGACAAACGATTTCCTGGTCATGTTTGCAAGCTCAGAAGGCTATCTATGGCCTCAAACAAGCTCCTCGTGCGTTGTACACAAAGCTTCAGACCTATCTTCTTCAACTCGGTTTTTGGAACTCGGTAGCTAATTCATCGTTATTCATCTATCGTGATCGCCATACCACGCTCTTTCTTCTCGTTTATGTCGACGACATTATTCTCACTGGTAACTCTGAGTCGTCCTTAACATGGTTGATTGGCAAACTCAGTGCACGATTCTCACTGAAGGATCTCGGGCCCCTGGCTTATTTTCTTGGTGTCGAGGTCCATCACCACCCTTTGGGTCTTTTTCTAAACCAACGCAAGTACATCATGGATCTTCTTCAACGTACTAATATGGCCGATTCTGGCTCTATGTCTACGCCCATGTGTGCGTCGTCCTCTCTTCGTCGAGATTGTGGTACGCCTCTTGAAAATCTTGATGAGTTTCGCATGATAGTAGGGCAGCCTCCAATATCTTTCCCTTACGCGGTCGGATGTTAGTTTTTCTGTTAACAAGCTATCACAGTTCATACAATGTCCTACAACGGAGCATTGGACTGTAGTTAAACATGTTCTTCGGTACTTGAAGGGCACGTCAGGTCATGGAATTCTTTTACATGCTCGTAATCCTCTTAATTTACATGCCTTTTTCGGATGCTGATTGGGCTGGTGATAAGGATGATTATATCTCTACCTCTGGTTATTGTTTGTTTTTGGGACGTACTCCTATCTCTTTGAGTTCTCGGAAACAAAAGACTGTGGCCCAGTCGTCCA
The DNA here is from genome assembly GCA_964016875.1 of Fallopia convolvulus. Taxonomy (NCBI): domain Eukaryota; kingdom Viridiplantae; phylum Streptophyta; class Magnoliopsida; order Caryophyllales; family Polygonaceae; genus Fallopia; species Fallopia convolvulus. The sequence continues at coordinate 25,382,570 of OZ024719.1, forward strand.
CTGAGGCCGAGTACAAATCATTGGCAGACACAAGTTGCGAGCTCATTTGGGTCTTGTCATTGTTTTCTGAATTGGGCATTTTTATCTCTCAACAACCTGTCATATTTTGTGACAATGTGGGAGCCAAACAGCTTAGTGAAAATCTTGTTTTCCATTCTCGTATGAAGTACATTGCGATGGCCTTTCATTTTGTACGAGAGCATGTTCAACTTGGGACTTTTCGGGTCTCTTATGTTTCCACACGTGACCAAATTGCTGACATTTTCACCAAACCCTTGGCTCGAGCTTCGTTTCAAACTCTTGTTTCCAAGCTTGGCCTCGGAAGTCCTCCGTCCAGCTTGCGGGGGCATGTTAGAGATAATATTTAGTATATCTTATCTTTTGTATTAAGTCAAGTCATTATCTTTTCCTTATACTATGTATTTTGTGTTTAGGAAACTCTAGATATTTTATCTTTTAAGAGATTATTCTTATCTTGTAATCTCTATTTAAAGAGACCCTTCTATCAATAATATTGATCAACTTATACAATTTCTATAGAATCTTCATTAGCTTTATTAGTTCTAATTAATTAGTCGTTAGACTTTTGTAACGTTTGTAAGTTGTGTTGTTTTGTTGTTTAAGGATTTTTTTAAAACTTTTATAATCGAATTTGAAGTTATTGTATTCGAAAAGTTCTGTTCCAATTAATCGAAATGAATTGTACATTTTTTTTTGTTATGAAATGTATGCATACAAGTTACCCTTAGTTTTACCTATTGCTTGTATACATATATGATTTAACATGTAATATTGTATAGTGAATGATTGGAGGTAACTTGTACAAGGTGAATTATTCACCTTCTTCACATCCTTATTTCCATGCATAAATTATGGAGATTCACCTAAGTTTTTACCTCACCTTTGGCCTATAAATATGGCCATCATCCATTGTAAAACTTGCACCAAAGTAGAGTAAGAAATACACTCTCTAAAGTTCTTACTCTCCCTTCCTCTCTTATAATGATCTAAGAGTCTCTTAAGGTTTGTTTAAGTGTTTTTCCAAAAGTTCAAGTGGTCTTGCTTTCATAAATCTTTTCATAACATGTTATTAGCACGAGCCTCTAATTACCAATTGAGCTTCACTAATCACCAAGGTACAAACTCTATCTCTTCCTAATCTTAATCATGCAAGAAGTTTATTTCCTAAAACCGTTTTGAGGAGTATGCTTTGTAGTTGCCCGATTTGGGATCTTCTACATCAGAAACTCGTTTTTCTTTCTAGATTTGAAACGATTTCTTACCAAAAATAATTCATGCATTTCGATATGTACAAGATACAAATAAAACATTATATTTGCTTACCTCTTTTGAAGTTTAAACCGATTTCTCCTTCGAAAATCTTCAACTTCACCACTTGGATTGGAAGTAAGTTTTAACCAAAATGATTAAGAGCATGATATTGGTAATCACAATAAGAACAAGGCAAATAAAAAGCTCAATAATAAATCTCCTATTACCGGCCCTAAGACGACGCATAATCTCGTCGTCGGCCATGGAGAAGTCGAAAGAAAAATTGGTAAAGGTGGTCGAATATGGAAGTGGAGGAAGGAGATAAGGTCGGAAGTGAAAAAGTGAAAAAGGGGATGAAGGGAATTGGACTTTAAGGACGTCGTTCTTTGGACTTAAAGGACCTCGGACTCTAAGGACTTTAAGGACCTCGGACCCTAAGGACTTTATGGACTTCAGACTCTAATGACTTTAAGGACTTTAAAGACTTTAAATTCCTGCTATATATTTTTTCTTTCATTTCATATGATCTCTTACTTTTGTCTTACGATATTGTCTATGCCTATATCTATATTGATTACTTCTCTGACTCACGCAATCTTTCTTTATGCATTCCGAATATATCATCTACATGCATATATTTATTGTTTGATATGACATGTCCTTCAATCGTCCCATACACAACTCATGCATTATATTATTGATTATGTTAACCTTTAATTTGCATATCTTTATATGTAGCAACTAATGCCAAACATCGCTAAAAGGGAGTTTGATATGCTAGACCTGTCGGGCCAGAAATACCTCGAATGGAGGGTAGATGCCATGGCACACCTCAAGGCAAATGGCCTTGAGGAAACAATTGTGGCAAACAATAGTGCCACCCCACAGGAAAAGGCAAAGGCCATTGTGTTCCTCCGCCATCACATTCATGAGAGTCTTAAAACTGAGTACTTATTTGTGGAGGATCCTAGAGAATTGTGGGAGAGCCTGAATGAGCGTTATGCTCATCAAAATGAAGTTTTGCTCCCACAGGCAACACATGAGTGGAACACTATAAGGTTCCAGGACTTTAAGTCCATCACTGAGTACAACAGTGCTATCCACATGATCACTTCTCAATTGAGACTGTGTGGTCAAACGATCACTCAACAAGAGATGTTGGAGAAAACTTTCTCCACTATGCATGCTTCAAACATATTATTGCAACAACAGTATAGAGAAAGAAATTTCAAAAGATATTCTGACTTGTTGAAAGTATTGTTGGTTGTTGAAAAGAATAATGAGCTCCTAATGAAAAACCACAACCTAAGGCCTACTGGCTCAACAGTTGCCCCAGAAGCAAATGCTATGAACAAAGCATTCCATGATAGGAACGACAATGAACGTGGGCGTCGTAACAATGGGCGTGGACGAGGTCGTGGTAGCTATGGGAGCCGTGGTGGCCGTGGTGGTCGTGGTGGCCGTGGACGTGGCCGAGTCTACAACAAAAGCCACGATAATCACTGTAATAACCATGGCTACAAGGGGGATGTGAAGCAAAAGGTCCATACGGGTCCATCAGGATCCTCCCAGAAATCGAAATCAGCATGCTACAGATGTGGCGTGACTGGTCACTGGACAAAGTTATGTCGCACAGCTCCACACCTAGTGAAGCTATACCAAGCTGAAAAGAATAAAGAAAGGGCTACCGAGACCAACTACATCGATAATAATGATGTGGACAGGTCACCTGTGACTAGTCTGGATGTCAATGACTTTCTCAACCTTGAGAATGATGATGGCTATGCCTTAGGGGCTTAAATGAAAAGTACAAGCCCCTAAATATCTCTACTATCTCCCATGTTATTGTATAATACTTGCAATGTTTTTTACATCCCATGTTTTAACCTTTAAGTCTTTGTATAATAGACCTTGTATAATAGAACTTGTGTAATAGAATTATCCTTGTATAATATATGAAGCTTTTATTAATACCTTAATTCTCCTTTTCTTTATATTTATAGAAAACATGGACTCACCTAAAGTGAAACCCGATGGGAAGGAGCAATGTCTTTTGGACAGTGCAACAACACACACCATCTTGAGGAGTAAAGAACACTTTACCCAATTAAGAGCCTTTGAAGGCAATGTCACTACAATATCCAGTGTGTCAAAGCTCATCGAAGGCTCTGGAAGAGCTGTCATTCTACTCCCAAAGGGAACAAAGCTAGTAATAAATGACACACTATATTCGAGTAAATCTCGAAGAAATTTACTAAGCCTTAAAGATGTGCGTCTAAATGGGTTTCATATGAAAACCATGAATGAAAATGGGAAAGAATACTTGTGCATCATAAAACATGAATTTGGCCATAAACAGATTCTCGAAAGGATGCCAACGCAAACCTCCGGATTATATCATACAAACATTTATTTCGTTTGAGGTCAATGCAATGTTTAACAAAAGGTCATATGACCAAGCTGCATTCACATTATGGCATGACCGATTAGGTCATCCAGGAGCAGTAATGATGCACAAAATCATAAAGAGCTCACTTGGACATTCATTAAAGAACATTAAGGTTCTTCCGTCCAGTGATTTTAATTGCACTGCTTGCTCACTTGGAAAGCTAATTATCAAGCCTTCTAAAAACAAGATTGCAAGTGAGAATCTTACATTCTTAGAAAGAATCCAAGGAGATATATGTGGGCCAATTGCTCCACCATGTGGACCATTCCGATACTTTATGGTGCTAATCGATGCATCTACACGTTGGTCACATGTAAGCCTACTATTAACAAGAAATGTTGTATTTGCTAAACTCCTTGCCCAAATAATCCGATTGAGGGCCCAATTTCCGGATTATACAATAAAGAAAATCCGGCTCGATAATGCAGGATAATTTACATCTCAAACATTCAATGACTATTGTATGTCAATTGGGCTTGATATAGAGCATCCAGTGGCTCATGTTCACACACAAAATGGTCTTGCTGAATCATTGATAAAGCGATTACAATTAATTGCCAGGCCATTATTGATGAAATCAAAATTACCACCATCGGCATGGGGACATGCAATATTACATGCAGCAACCTTAATTCGATTAAGGCCAAGTGCAAACCATGAACATTCCCCTATGCAACTTGTGTCTGGTAAGGAGCCAAATATTTCACATCTAAAAATATTTGGATGTGCAGTTTATGTCCCTATTGCTCCACCTCAACGCACAAAGATGGGACCTCAAAGGAGATTGGGAATTTATGTTAGTTTTGAGTCTCCCTCAATAATCAAATATCTTGAACCAACAACTGGTGATTTATTTACAGCAAGATTTGTTGATTGCCATTTTGATGAAAATACATTCCCAACCTTAGGGGGAGAAAAGAAAAATGGGGACCCACATGTAAAAGAAATCACATGGAATGCAACAGCATTATCCCATCTTGATCCAAGAACAAAAATGTGTGAATAAGAAGTACAACGGATCATTCATTTGCAAAATATTGCAAATCAGTTACCAGATGCATTTACTGATACAAAGAAGGTAACTAAATCACATATACCTGCCCAAAATGCTCCAACAAGAATTGAAATACCCAATGGATTGCCGGATGCATCCATCGCAAGCGAGTCTACAACACGCCGAAAGCGTGGTAGACCATTAGGTTCAAAAGATTTGAAACCGAGAAAGGCAAGGAGTCAAAAGGGTATAGTAGGAGAAGCCACAATGGATCATGAGAATGATGATAAAGGCAAAGATATTGAAAATGAGAATACCTCAGCAGAGGGTGATATTCTAGACAAGAATAATGATATCGACAATTTTGAGATTTCCATAAACTATGTGTCCACAAGCACGCAATGGAATCGAAAAGATGTAATTGTCGATGATGTATTCGCCTACTCAGTGGCTAGTAATATTGTAATTGAAGACGATGATTTTGAGCCGAAATCGGTCGATGAATGTCGACGAAGAAATGATTGGTCAAAATGGAAAGAGGCTATTCAGGCAGAACTAAAATCGCTTGAAAAGCGAGAGGTCTTTGGACCAGTAGTTCATACACCAAATGGTGTGAAACCAGTCGGCTATAAATGGGTCTTTGTACACAAACGAAATGAGAAAAACGAAATTGTAAGATATAAAGCAAGGCTTGTAGCACAAGGTTTTTCTCAAATCCATGGAGTTGATTATGAAGAAACATACTCTCCGGTAGTTGATGCAACTACATTGAGATTCCTAATTGGCCTGACTGTCTTTGAAAGGTTACAAATGCGCCTCATGGATGTCGTTACAACATATTTATATGGATCACTTGATACAGACATCTACATGAGAGTCCTAGAAGGACTCAAGCTGCCCGAGGCCAATAATTGTGGACCTCGAGAAATGTTTTCCATAAAATTGAGGAGGTCATTGTATGGACTAAAACAATCTGGGCGAATGTGGTACAACCGCCTCAGTGAATACCTCATGAAAGAGGGATACAAGAACGACACAATTTGTCCATGTGTTTTCATCAAGCGATCCGAAAAGGGATTCGCTATTATCGCAGTTTATGTTGACGATTTAAACATCGTCGGAACTCCAAATGAACTTCAAAATACTGCGAAATATTTGATGAAAGAATTCGAGATGAAAGATCTCGGACAAACAAAACTTTGTCTTGGCTTACAAATCGAGCACTTAAGGGATGAAATCTTTATCCATTAGTCTAATTACACTAAGAAAGTTCTTAAGAGATTTTACATGGACAAAGCACACCCTTTGAGCTCTCCAATGGAAGTTCGATCCCTCAATGTAGAAAAGGATCAATTTCGTCCCCGAGAAGAGGACGAAGAGGTTCTTGGTCCTAAGGTACCATATTTAAGTGCAATTGGTGCTTTAATGTACTTAACTAACAATATGAGGCCAAATATTGCTTTTGCAGTAAATTTGTTGTCCAGGTATAGCAATGCACCCACAAGATGACATTGGAACGGGATCAAACATGTATTCCGCTATCTCCGAGGAACACATGATCTTGGGTTGTATTATTGTAACCAAAGGGATGCGACCTTAACTAGATATGCAGATGCAGGGTACTTGTCTGACCCACACAAAGCCAAATCGCAAAATGGCTATGTGTTCACATATGGAGGCACTGCCATCTCTTGGAGATCAACAAAGCAGACTGTGACTGCCACATCATCAAACCAAGCAGAATTAATTGCTTTATATGAGGCAGGAAGAGAATGCGTGTCCCTTCGAGCAATGATTCAATTCATCTAGAAAGAAAGTGGAATGAAGCCAATCACTGATGATCCAACGATATTATATGAGGATAACTCAGCATGCATTGCTCAGATGAAGAAGGGATACATCAAAGGAGACCGCACAAAGCACATATCTCCAAAATTCTTCTCCACTCGTGAATTGGAAGAAGTTGGTGAAGTGGACATCCAATAAATTCGGTCAAATGACAACTTGGCTGACTTGTTCATAAAGTCTTTAATCGCCAAGAAATTTGGAGAACTGGTATCCAGAATTAGAATGTGCAGACTTCGAGACATATGTTGAAGTCAGGGGGGAGTATCATACGCGCTGCACTCTTTTTCCCTTCGATCAAGTTTTTATCCCACTGGGTTTTGCTTGACAAGGTTTTTAATGAGGCAGCATCAAGGCGTACAATGGGAACAATGGTTGCACTCTTTTTCCCTTCGTTCAGGTTTTTATCCCACTGGGTTTTTCCTGACAAGGTTTTTAATGAGGTAACGTCTACCCATATCCCACAACATCAAAAGAAGGTGAAAATTCAAGGGGAAGTGTTATGAAATGTATGCATACAAGTTACCCTTAGTTTTACCTATTGCTTGTATACATAGATGATTTAACATGTAATATTGTATAGTGCATGATTGGAGGTAACTTGTACAAGGTGAATTATTCACCTTCTTCACCTCCTTATTTCCATGCATAAATCATGGAGATTCACCTAAGTTTTTACCTCACCTTTGACCTATAAATATGGTCATCATCCATTGTAAAACTTGCACCAAAGTAGAGTAAGAAATACACTCTCTAAAGTTCTTACTCTCCCTCCCTCTCTTCTAATAATCTAAGGATCTCTTAAGGTTTGTTTAAGTGTTTTTCCAAAAGTTCAAGTGTTGTTGCTTTCATAAATCTTTTCATAACATTTTTCCAATTTACTCCTTTTTTTAAATTTTTTTTATATAAATGCCCGAAACAAAAATTGGCTACAGAACCGGTCGAAACTAATCCGGATCCGGGCCGGGAACGAAACCGGGTTCGACCGGTCTGGTTCTGGTTTACCTTTGTAGAATGATATCCAGTTTTCGCAGTACTCGCCCGTGTCGACAGCTTCGATCCTCAACGGTCTCTCCTCTCTCCTCAGTTCGATCGATTCCTTCTCAAAGTTAAGCAGAGAAAAAATGTCATGGCTTCCAAATCCTTTCAAATCTTTACACGGCGAGGAAGAATCCTTATCCGATGTCGGCGACGATGCTAGTAGCGGAAGCGTAAAGGAAGACTTATCGGTGATCGGCGAAACAATCGGCCGCCAATTGCGCGGCGTCGCGGCCTTTCTGGCTCCTCCTTCGGTGTCATCTTCCTCGGTAGCGTCGTGCTCATCCTCCTCCTCCGCGGCGGTCATCGATGACACCGGCGATTCTATGTCGCCGACTTTCGCCAAAATCCGGAGCGATGTCGCGGAGTTAGGTGGTAGCTTCAAGTCGTCTGTCTCCCTTCTTTCCAATAACATGGTTGTTGCCGAGTTTTCTAAGATGGCTTCGAATTTCTTGCAATTGGATGAAGTGGATGAGGAAGAAGAAGACGAGGAGCAGAATGATCGTGGTGTTGGGATTACCGATGCAGTTCTCCAATTCGTGACCGAGATTTCTAAGCGGCCCGAGTGTTGGACTGATTTTCCGTTGTTGCTAAATCACGGTCTGTTTAAAGTTATGCCTTTTGACTAATAATTTTTTTTTGTGTAGCTGACTTGTTTCTTCAAATGCTGAACTCTTTGAAATAGCAAGTGTGAAGGATGACAAGTAGAAATTAGGAGATGTTGAGGATGATGAGTATTCATGGCATTAAAATCAGAAAGTAGAATCTTGACCTGTCTCGGAATACCTCTTCTATGAGGCTATGATCCTTCACCAGAGATCAACAAGTTAAATTATACTCACAGATCCCTCTCTTTTGAAAGTTATCTTAAGATCTTCTAATGCCTGTCTGTTTCTGTTAAAAGATGTGCCTGATGCTGTGATGTCTTTGAACCACTTAAATCTGATCAACACTTTTTTGGGAGGGGATTCATTTGAGAGGAATAACCGAGATTGTAATGATTTTTATCAACTTTAGGTGTCCTGTAGTTTAAACACATTCCAGAAACCGGGCATTGGAAGTCTGTCCAGTTGCTTTCCCTAGTTCTTGAGACAGTTCTTAAGTGCTTTTTCCCTTGTTTCTCTGCTGTCTTTGCACTCTTTAATGAAGGCTGTTAGTATATTGCCGCTTTCCTAAAATGGGACTGTAGTCGGATTTTCATTTCTGCCTTGAATGTAAATGGGGCAAATAGACTTGTCTTTGTTTTTCCATGGACATTCCTCTCATACTTCTTGAATGTAAAGTTCTCAATTTTTTAATTTAACCAGCTAATGAAACATTCAAATTGCTTAATCTATGTATTTGTTGCAGCTTTTTTTTAATGATTGTTTATCTATCTATCTCTTTTCCCTTTGTATTGTATGTGAAAGCGTACTTGCTTTCCTTTCCTTTCCTTTATGCTAGCTTTGGATGCTGCTTTTGTGTTCAGTTTTATAGAATGGTGCTTACACTTGCGAATTTTTGTTTCAGATTTCATCATGTCCCCTGCTCAGGCTGAACATGTTGCAGTCATTGTGGATTTGGTGCCAAGTCTTGCTGAACTCAGAGCCAGAGTCAGTGAAATGACTGCAGACAGGTTTTGGATGATATACTTTATTCTGTTGCTTCCAAGGTTGAATCGGGATAGTGTGGACCTGCTATCAACCCCGGAGGAAAGTATTATTACTATCCAGATTTAATAATTTTGATCAACTTTGTGTTTTGACAAATTTGTACCGTTCTTTTTCTGTCATATGATAGATTTTTGACGTTCGGGGTTGATTCTTAGGGCCTTATATGTGGAATCTCTTGGAACTTTGCCAAATTTGATTAGTTAGGTTACTTACATGGTGTAACTGCTTTGCTCCTGTCTAGTTCCAGGAACATTAATAAGCTATACTCGTCACAATTTCAAATTCTATCTGTTATGTACTTATTCAAACTGAAGTTTGGTAAACTCTTATCCGTTTGTTTGCAATCTTTGTGAAGGAAGCTGCGTATGTTTTACTTCCAATGGATGCAGAGTTCTTATATTCACGATGTATATAATCTGATTGCAAAACTAGAATAATGTAGCTGTTGTTGATTTCTTTCATATACTAAGTTATGTTTCAAATATATTGGTATGAAATTTACTAGAGGCTGAGAGTGTCCTAGCATTCCGTTTTTTCCTGCTTTCTGAATAATATTAGTATTTCAATTTTTTTTTCACCTTGAGCAGAGGGTAGTTTTAGTGGGATTGTACTCGTCAAATATCCAACTCCTTCCCATCGTCACGTACTTATGTTTATCTTTTTGTCCTATAGCTAACACCTTGCTCTTCTGCAGATTGTTGAAACTAGAAGTGCGTTGCTTAATATGCTTCTAAATAAGAGGAATTCGTCAATTACATACTCCCAAAAGGATGATACTAACGGTTCATCCCAGTCGGATGGTAAACTTGATCAGGAAAGACATGATCCGAACTCATCTTGGGAGAAAGCAGCCATGGCTGACAATGTTGAACCGTCTAGAGATGTGGAACCACAAGAAACGAATGACAAACGCTCAGAAGAGGAAGATTTTTCTTTTGCAACCTCTGTTTATTCCCATCTACAGTTCAAAAATGAGGATGATGTCTCCTTCAGTGATCTGGAGGATGATGATACCGATCTTTCCACAAGACGATATGGCTCAGGGCAAGCTCAAGATGTTTCTTCTTGTCCTGACGCATCAAGTGAATGGGTTCAGTTGAACAAAAATGTGGAGACTGGAGTTGGGAAATCAGAGAAGATAAATTAAGGAACAGAGATTCAGAAGGAGACGAGTCAAGTGACTCCATGCCAGGTTCTTGTAAAGTTTCTAATATGCTTTAAAATGTGTTCAAATTCTTTGTTCTCTAATGTCTAGGCCATGTAAATTATTGTGCTCAAATAACTTGCTCCCAACATGTGTCACTTGTGTTCCAACTGCCGGATCTCTTCTGCTATTCCAGTCTTTTTTTGTGCTGTAAATTTGATATCTAAGATTTACTTTTGTGAAGTTCGTAGATTGTTTGTGGAAGTGAATTCAGACTCCAGTCACTCCACAGGTTACACCAATAAAATATTGATTGCCAGTCTTTTGATCATGTAGCCCAATCTCATTGCCAAGTATAGCAAGTGACATGTTTCATCCGCTATAACATGCCAGAGTAGACATGTCAACGAGGTGAGACATTTCTTGTACAGGGTCCAGGTGATTTCAATTTGTGGATTAAAGGGTGCTATCTTGAAATTATGTAGGATAGAGTTGGTTGATTTTGGAATTAAGAGATTTTTAAACTATTCTAAATCCAGGGCATTTTTTTGTTGGATAATTATTAGTTTAGTCCCTAACTTTTGCTTTTCATTCTATATTAGTCTTCAAACTAAATGTTTTGAGCTTTTTTAGAGTGCTTTTTTCTCCATTCATAATAAATTTAGGCCTTGTTGTTGGCTTACAATTTCACAAATTATGATCAATTTTAGTGTTAAGTAACACATACAACTCCCGCAAAACAGAATAGAGAAAGGGAAACCAGAGCCAAGGATGAATCCCTGGAGTTTAGTCTTGCAAAATACCAGTAGAACTGTTCCTTAGGCAAAGCTTCCATTATATCATGCCTTCACAGCCGTGTATAATTATTAATTATTAATAACATATGCCTAATATGAGTGTGTCATTTCAAACGATTCACCGAACCCATCAAGTCAAAATTCTTAAAAACATGGAAGAATTGGAGCTTGATCGCTGCGTTAGGACACGATATTTGCTATTTCATTGACTGGGCTGGAAGAATGTTAGAAGCTCTGAGTGAGGAAGAAATTATTTTGTGGGCTCTTGTCTCCTGGGAATTGTGGAATGCTAGAAACAGTCGGATCTTTACTGGAAAACAGTTGAGATCAGATGATGTGCAATCTCGGTGGGTCAGTTTATGGGAAGTTCTCATTGAGAAAAAGTCTGAAGCAGCTGAAAAGAAGGTGTCCAAGTCCACTGCCAAATGGGAAAGACCTGCGATTGGAATGACAAAAATCAACTGTGATGCATCCTTTACTAATTCTGAATATGGGGTGGGTGTTGTGGGTCGTGATGGCTACTGGGGAGTTGATTTTTGCAGGTGCTAAACAGATTCAACATGGTGGAGAGGCAGAGGTTGCTGAAGCTGAAGCTTTCTTATGGGGCTGCCATGACGCTTGCTGAACAGAGGGGAATCAAGAACATTGTAATCGAATCGGATTGCCAGTCAGTTATCATCAAAATCCAGAAGGGTGTATTGCCGAGGACGATTGTAGTAAATTTTAGTGCTAGGATTCTTGCAAAAGTCTGGGGTTTGGGGAGCTAATGAAGCGTCGAAGCTGCTCATTGGATGGTCCTTCGGAACCTATTTCTTTCTTGAACTTTTCGTCTATTCCGGTTGATCTTTTGTGTACTCTGAACAAGGATTTGTCTTGAGTTTGTTTAAGGGTGTTTTCATCAAAAAAAAAAAAAATCTTGAAAAACGTGGGTCAAGATGGCTTACTTAATAATCCATTGCATTAACATTTAGGCAAATAATCATTTGATGTTTCGACCAAAAAAAATAATCATTTGATGTTATCTAAAGGTAGGAGTGACTCATCGTACTATAAATGTGAAGGGAATTTGAATAAAGGTCACTGGAAGTGGTGAACGCCTGGCACCTTTAACCAAAAATTAACTCCCGCGTATTCCGAATTCTACTTGGTGGGTAAAGACGTAAAGTCATGCCTGTCGACTGATAGGTAAAGATCAACGTCTCCTCTTACCTTTCAACTTGGCTAAACCCAGGCGCTTTCCTCAAATCCCTGTAATCCATCCACTTCCTCACTCTATTGGCATCTGCCCATCTCCCAGCTCCAGCGTACACATTATGCAGCATCACGTACGCCCCTGAATGCGTCGGCTCCTTCTCAATAATCGCCTCTCCCACCTTCTCCCCAATTTCCACATTCCCATGAAACGCACAGGCTCCCAACAACGACTTGAGCATGCTGGTTGAAGCTCCATACGGTATCTTCTTCAGCAACTCATAAGCCTCATTTAAATGGCCTGTTCTCCCAAGAAGGTCCATGACACAACCACAGTGCTCCATTGTTGGAGCTATCCCATCTTCTAACATAGAACTGAATGCCGCGATGCTGTGTTTCACTAACCCAGAATGGCTGCAAGCTGATAAAGCACTCAGATATGTAACGCCTTCGGGTTCCACCCCGGAATCCTTCATCTTAAGGAATAGATCAAAGGCTGTCTTTCCATCTCCATGGAGCGCGTATCCGTTTATCATCACACTCCAGGTGACGGAATCCCTGTCTGATTGTTGATCAAATATTTCCTTGGAGATTGAGATATCTCCGCATTTTGCGTACAGATCAATCAGTGCGTTGGAAATGGTTTTATTCTTGATGAATCCATTCTTGGTTACGTATGACAGCACAGATTTTGAAAAGTTTATGTTTTGTAACTGGGCACTGGCGGAAATTAAACTCAAGATTGTTACATGATCAGCAGCAAGTTTCGCTTGTGATAATTTATGGAAGAGCGCCACTGCCTGACTGACATCGCCCGCTTGTACCAGAATAGATAACATAGCATTCCACATGGTGATGTTTGACTTATCTTCTGCCTGAAAGAGTGAAAAGCATGACTTCATATTCTCAAAACGAGAATACATGTTCAGTAGAGATGTGACAAGAGGAGTTTGTGAAGTCATTCTTGCTCTCACTGCATAGCCATGAATCGATTTGCCTTGCAACAAAGAGCTGCATGTAGGCAACAAATTTAATAGGGTTACATAATTCGGCTTTTCCCCAGCTTCCATCATTCTTTGGAGTAAGGAAAGTGCTTCATTTTGCAAATTGCTGTATCTGTAACCCATTATCAGTGAATTCCAGGAGATCAAATCCTTTTGTGGCATAAAATCAAACGATGATAAAGCAGCATTAAGATCACCGCAACTTGAATACATCGTAATCAAAGCATTGCTCAAGGAAACATCAAAGACAGAGCCAGACTTGATAGCATAAGCATGAGTAGACATTCCATACTTCAAATCAGCTGCTTCCTTAAAACTAGACAGGGCACTAATCATGGTGACCATATCTATTTTCACACCTTCTTGCTGCATCTGCCTTAGAAGAGAAACAATTCTTTGTGTATCTTGATTATCAGCACACCCAGATATCAATGTATTCCATGATATGGAATCACGGCTTTTCATTCTTTGGAATATCCCAAAAGAAACGTAAAGGCGATTACAACTGGAGTAAAATGCCAGGAAAGCGTTTGACAAATTAAGTTCTGCGTCAAATCCCCTTCTAATGCTGAAGGCATGTGCAGACTGACCAACACGAAGACTACGTAACTTAGAGCAGGCAGAAAGAACACCAATGAGTGAAATTACATCAGGAACAAATCCTGCAGATTGCATATCACCAACAACGCTTAGAGCTCCGTCCCAAAGCTCGTTATATAAATACCCTGAAATCATGGTATTGCAAGTCAGGAGGTTCTTGTGCTGCGCTGAAGCAAAGAGGAATTTTGCTGAATCAACTTTTCCAAGCTTGGCATACATAGATATCAGGGATGTCACCACATGAACATGGCTTTCAAAACCATATTTTGTCACACTGGCATGAAGGCATTCACCAGACGATATGCTGCCCAAATCCTCACAGCAGGGGATAACAGATGCAAATGAGACAGAATTAGGCTGCAATTCTGCACTGAGCATCTGCTTAAATGTCTTAAAAGATTCGTGGGACTGCATGGTGTCTTTGTAAGAATGAATCATGGAGTTCCAAACAACGTCGTTTTTGATAGGTGAGGAATCAAACAGAGTTCTAGCACTGAATATATTGCCATTGCAAGCATACATAGAAATAAAGGCAGGAATGAGTAACTGGTCAAGATCAAACCCCAATTTGATAGCATAGCCATGTAGCGACTCGCCCAAATCCAAGCACCCTGTACGAGAGCACAAGGGAACTATGCTCGCCAATGTGCTCACATTAGGCTTGAGACCATTCACCCAAATTTTCCTATGAGTGGAAAATGCTTCAGCAACAAGTCCATTCAAGGAAAACCCCGAAATTAAAGCATTCCAAGAAACGATATCCGGTTGAGCAATTTCATCGAACACCTTGCGTGCAACACCAACCTCCCCGTTTCTAGCGTAGAAGTCAAGCAGCGCTGTCTGAACAACAACACTGCTGTCATACCCAGTTCTCAAAACAACACCGTGAACCACTCCACCTGATCTTAACCCACGAAGTGCCGAACAGGCCTTGATGACAAAGGGAAACGTATAGCGATCAGAGGGACAACCCACTAAAACACAACTGCGATACAAAGACAGCACCTGTTCATACAGCCTACAATTATAAAGGCGCTTGATCAACAAATTCTGCAAAAATAAGCTAGGCCTCGGCAGGAAGTCGCCGAAAGTGGAAACAGCAAGTCCTGGGTCGTGCAGGTCGAAACATTGGTCAAGAAATTTGCCGATAAGAGTCTCATCGTCAATCAATCCAGTCACAGTGATCAGAGCTTTAAGAGGCAGCAAATCATCTTTTGTCCTACAAAGTCTTATGGACGATTGAATTCGGCGAATTGAGGAGGGTGGCTTGAAAATGTGCCGTTGATCAGAAGAAGAAATAGATTGATAGGAGAGAAGGCCGTGGGAAGGGGACGAGGCGGCGGCGGTGGAGGATGGGCGGAGATAAGGGGAAAATGTGGGAGAAAGCAGTCGAGCAGAGAGGGAGCGGGGAGGAAAGAGAGTTGGAAAAGGAAAATTGGGGAATAGAATCATCAGAATAGCATGATTTGCCAGCAGAAGCTTACTCTACGCCGACTGTGAATTTAGCGAGGCAAAAGGCAAGTCGAGCGGAAGAAGGTTGATGACTTGAAAATGCAAATGGGCTGAGAAATGATTTGGGCCCATATACTGTTTCAGTTTCAATACACTGATTTTGGAACCGGCGTGCTCTTACCTCTCTTTAGATTTTAGATTTTCTATAGAGATGAAGAGCATTAGAGCATCCATAACCATGCCCCAGCTAGCTACAGTGACATGCATTACTGCTTTTTTCAATTTTTTCTCTGTCATATCAATTATGCACCCCATTATAATTTAGGAAAATTCTTTTGGTACCTTTGAGGTTTTAACTTTTTTTTTGGTGCCCAAAAAAATTCGTATTCCTTTTGGTACCCTCCTATTCTTACACTTTTCCTTTCCGTACCCAAAACATACCCAAATCTCAAATTCTATCCAAATTTTAAATTTTCCGTCACCACATATTAAAAAAAAAAAGAAAATTAATAATATTGCTATTCTTTTAATTTTACACGCTCTTTTGATTTTTCACACAGGAAGGCTCTTTAATATTTTACACGCTCTTTCAAATTTCACTCAGATGTGTTTCTCGATCAAGTAGGGCGACATAGCTCAGGAAGGCCGACAGCACAAGAGACGCACAAGAAGGCATGCCGGTGAGGCCGAGGCCGAGAACCACACGGGGTGAGATCGGAATCCGAGTCTGGCGAGGAGGGTGCGAAAATCAAGTACTAATCAGGCTTATCAAGTGCAATTCCGGTGTGAAAATCAGGTCCGAGATCCAACAAAAATTCGACCTAATTTTCTATATTTTATTTTCGATTTGGGTTTTGAATCTGATGCATTAGTATATTGGGGGGTTTAATTTGAAGAACCTTTGAATTTAGGGTTTAATTTGAGGGAAATGGTAAAATTAGGGTTTGAGTTACCACTACTTTCTTTGGATATTCTGATTGAGCAAGTAAATTGCATGAATCTGAGCAATATTCCGTTGCTCTTGTGCTCGGCATTCCAGCGCGCGTTCTGTCGCCCTTTGTGGTCGAGAAAGAGAGTTTGACTGAGTGAATAAAAGTGCAAGGGAAGAATATGTGGAAACTAGGAATCGGAAGATAGAATTGAAATCTCACACAAAACAAACAGAAATTTGATAAGAATCCTTCAGTTACAGAAGGCAATCAATCCAACAGTAGAACGAGCTAGCTAAGCTCTATAAAGTTCTCACAGATAGAAATGAAAAGATACATGCTATATATAGGACCGGTTCACTACTAACCCGAGCCATATTATTCTAATTTACCAAGCCACTTAAACCGACTAAACCGACTAAAAGGAAAGCATGTTAAACCAGACTTTCCCGCCTTCTGTATGTAGAACAGAGCACTCGCACTTTTGTCCAACAAGTTCCACGTCGTTGTTGTAGGCTCCAACTTGCCAGCTGTCTCGTGCTTGTTTCCACATTCCCCCCTCAAGTTGGAGTGTCCTCAAGTCCCAACTTGCGAGAAAGGAAAAGATGTTGATTGTGGTTAAGGGCCTTGGTCATGATATCTGCAATTTGTAGATTAGTAGGGATATAAGCTGTTGACAAGAATCCACTTTGAATCCTCTCACGAATAAAGTGACAATCCATATCAACATGCTTAGTACGCTCATGAAAACATGGATTAGCAGCCAATTGCTGAGCAGACCGGTTATCACAGAAAAAGAGTAATTGGATTTGTCACAGGAACTTGCAAATCATGCAACAGATAACTACACCAAACCAATCCAGCAGTCGTGGACGCCATACTCTTGTATTCAGCCTCCGTGGAAGATCGAGAAACTGTCTTTTGTTTCTTACTCTTCCAAGAAACTAAAGCATGTCC
Organism: Fallopia convolvulus; assembly: GCA_964016875.1. NCBI lineage: Eukaryota > Viridiplantae > Streptophyta > Magnoliopsida > Caryophyllales > Polygonaceae > Fallopia > Fallopia convolvulus. Next base: position 25,399,894 of record OZ024719.1, read on the forward strand.
CATGTAGACACAATAACCAAACAAGGATCTTCTAGTAGTTAAACAAGACCCCCAATCAGCATCGAAGAACCCTGTTAACTTTAGTGAATGCTGTACTGGATAATGAAGACCAAAATTCACAGTCCCTTTCAAATAACGAAGGGCATGAAGCAGAGCTTGCTAATGGGGAAGACGAGGTTGTGACACAAACTAACTAAGATGTTGGAAAGACATGTCTGGTCGTGTTAATGACAAATACAACAATTTACCAACAAGCCTGCGATACTTCTCTGAATCTTGCAGCAACACCCCCTCCTCTAGTCGAAGTTTTAAACCAGTTGGCATAGGACTAGAAACTGATTTATAAGAATCCATATGATATTCATGCAGAATATCAGCAATATATTTTTGTTGACTCAAGAAAACTCCTGTATCATCTCTGTATAATTGAATACCCAAGAAATACCGAGCCAAACCTAAATCCTTGATAGTGAATTTAGCATGCAAAGCAGATTTCACTGACTGAATCTCATGAGCATCATTACCAGTCACCAAAATATCATCCATATAAACTAACATAGCAGTAAATGATGACTTATGAGCTTTCACAAAGAGAGAATAATCAGAATAAGATTGCACATACCCCAGGGACTTCAAGAAAGAAGATAATTCCAAATTCCATTGCCGAGACGCCTGTTTGAGACCTCTCAAGCTTACAAACTTGCCATGGGCCAATCTCATTATACCCCTCTGGTGCTTCCATATAAATTTCTTCATCCAAATACCCATGAAGAAAAGCATTATTAACATTCATTTGATGTAAATCCCAACCTTTGGCTGTTGCTAATGCAATGAAAATCCTAACATTAGGTACCTTGACAACCGGTGAAAAAGTATGTTTATAGTCTTTACCCAATTTTTGACTAAAAACCTTCACCACTAGCCTTGCTTTATACCTTTCAATCTCTCCATTAGGCCTAAACTTCACCTTATAAACCCACTTGGATTTAATAGCAACTTTTCCTGGAGGTAAAGAAGTAACACTCCAAGTTCCATTCTTTTCCAAAGCTGTGATTTCTGCTTTCATGGCCTCAATCCACTCTGGTTGATGCTTGGCTTCATTAAAAGATTGAGGTTCTTTTACTGCCATCACATTTGCCAAGGAAGCAAAATACTCTTCTTGTTGACATGCCATGACATAATCATTATGCCAAGTTGGTGTTTCCCTAACACGCAAAGATCTTCTAATTTCTGGAAATGGCACAACAACACTGTCCACTGGATCAACAATTTCTAACACAATTCCAATACCATTCTCTGAAGCAAGCATATCTGTAGCAATCATATCTGATGATGCAGTCACATCTGTAGCAATGCCAACTGGCGCCTCAGGAATAACATCTGAACTAGAAGATACCACTGGTGCATTTTCAAAGCTAATCAACATATCATCTTCATTAATTTTTGGGAAAACAGATTGTGCAACACCTGATATATCCTCTGTAGCAACATCAGCTTGCTTCTCTTTGAAGGGGAAAATTCTTTCATGAAAGACAACATCTTTACTAAAGAAAACTTGATGTGTTGTCAAATTATAAAGTTTATATCCCTTCATATTGGATGGATATCCCAAGAAAATGCATTTCCTACCTCTGGCTTCCATTTTATCAAGAGGTTTAGGAGCATTATAAGCAAAACATAAGCATCCCACTACCCTCATATTATCATAAGTAGGAAGCTTGGAAAACAATACCTCATAAGGCATTTTCCACTGCAAAACTGCTGACGCCATTTTATTGATGATATATGTAGCAGACAAGACACACTCTCCCCAAAACTTTGATGGCAAACCAACCTGAATTCTGAGTGCCCTGGCAGTATCAAACAAAGTGTCGATGCTTCCTTTCTACAACACCATTTTGCTCAGGTCGATACACCATAGTTCTTTGGTGCATAATACCAAACTCTGTAAATAAAGCTTGACAATCTCAGTACCATTGTCTGATCGAATGGCTTTAGGAACTACTCCAAACTGAGTTTGAGCATATCTAATAAATCCATTTAACACTTCACAAACTTGTTGCTTCCTTTGCAACAAGTAAATCCAAGTAGCTCGACTAAAATCTTCTACTATAGTCAAGAAATAAGATTCACCATTTAAACCCCCCACCCTATATGGTCCCCACAAATCAACATGGACAAGCTCAAACAATTGTTGAGTTCGAGACTGGCTAAGTGGGGAAGGAAGTTTATGAAATTTGGCTAAAGAACATACTTCACATATAAAACTGTCATGTAAAGCAAACTTGCATTCATGTAAATGAGACATTTTTGAAGTTGAAATATGTCCTAACCGCTGATGCATCAACACGAAATCATCCTTGCCTATAGTGGCACAATTATAATGTTTGACATCCTCAGTAGTCAAATTATTTGAAACAGAAAACAAATGCACTTCCTGATCATCTCCTGACTTGATCTTGTATAGCCCTCTTGAAGCTTGACCTTGAGCAACAAACTTCTTACTCGCTAGGTCCTATAACATACAAGAATCCTTATGAAAATGTGCCACTAAATTGCCCATTGACACCAATTTACTGACTGATAGCAGATTATATCTGAAATCAGGTACTAGCAACACATCTGACAAAATCAAGTCCTTATTCAGTTGAACATCACCAATTATATGAACAGCTTTAACACTGCCATCAGGCAAAACAATATGGAATGTATGCTTGACCTCTCGTGGATGCAACAATAGATCATAACATGACGTCATATGATTTGAAGCACCACTGTCAACAATCCAGTCCCTAGAATCAATCTGATTTGCACTTAAAACAGAAACAATTGTACCTGCAAAAGGCACTGACTGATTCATCTGTCTGGATGCCAAATCTGAACCTCCTCCTCGCATTCCTGAACCATTAGCTGAACTTGTACTATAACCTGCAGAACCAGAACCTGCATATGCACCTCTATACCCTAATCCAGAAGCAACCAGTGAACCTGTACCATAACAAGCATAACCTCCTTTGTAGCCAGAACCTGAAGCATGATTAAACCTAGAACCATAACCAGCAACCTGTGCTTTCTGTGCCTCCACATTCAAAGCCCTTTCTGATCTAAAACTTTTCATAACCTCTTGGCAAGCATTAGAAAGTGTAGAAACTGCCTGGATCAAATGCTGATCCATTCCTCCCCTTGAATCACAAGTATTTCCATTCTCTAGTGGTGTATCTCCAGCATGTTGAGACTCACTCTCCACATTAGCAGCCATCCTCCTTTTGTTCTTCTTCCCTTTATACCAATCCGGATAGCCAATTATCTCAAAGCAATTGTCGCGTATGTGACCTTTCTCCTTGCAATGATAACAAATTCTCTCATCATTGCTTCTTGATTTCTTAGAATCTCTCTTATCCCCTGAGTAGTTACCTCCCTTACCAGCATCATTATAACCACCTTGATTCATGTATGTATCCTTTCCACCACCTTTTTTATTAGCACCCTGGCTTGCTAAAAATGCTGAAGAATCATGTGATAAACCACTAGTCAATTTCTTTTGAGCCTCCACTGATGTCACCATATTGAAAGTCTTGGATACATGTGGTAAAGGCTCAGTGGCTACAATTTGATTTTTCACTGATTCATAATCACTATTAAGATTCATCAGAAACTCCATCAATTGTTGCACATTCTCTTGTTCCTGTATCTTAAGAGCAATGTTGCATTTACAACTTTCAATCACACCACATGTACAGACTGGTGTTTTCGTCAAATTTGAAAGCTCATCCCAATAATACTTCAGCTTACAATAATACTGAGTAATCGTAGAGTTACCTTGAGTGACTTGAGCAAGATCTTGCTTGAGTTGGAAAATAAGAGGTCCATTACTCCGTCGAAACCTCTCGCAGACATCCAGCCATAGAGATCGTGCCGAAACCGTGTAAATGAAGCCACTGGACATTTCTGGAGTCATTGAATTGAGGATCCAGCATGCTACCATTAAATCCCACCGTCTCCACCTCTCGTACTCCACAGATCCAGCCATCGGCTTCTCTCCCGTACCATCAATGAAGCTCAATTTCATCTTCGCCATAAGTGCACGCTCAATTTGGCGATTCCACGCATGAAAATTGCTTTCATTGAATGGTGTCGTGGTGAGAACCATCCCATTGAAATCAGAATTGGTTAGCAACAATGGATCTACCATATTTGCTACACTTGCTGCCTGATAAGCTTCTTTCCTTATCATTTATCGCCATCGCAAATTGAAGTCAAAAGAAGACACTCGAATTGAAAGATTCCGAAGAACAAAAACACGATCGCTCTCTTAGTGAAATAGAAAAACGAAAACCTAGATTTCCAATTGCTCTGATACCATGTGGAAACTAGGAATCGGAAGATAGAATTGAAATCTCACACAAAACAAACAGAAATTTGATAAGAATCCTTCAGTTACAGAAGGCAATCAATCCAACAGTAGAACGAGCTAGCTAAGCTCTATAAAGTTCTCACACACAGAAATGAAAAGATACATGCTATATATAGGACCGGTTCACTACTAACCCGAGCCATATTATTCTAATAAACCAAGCCACTTAAACCGACTAAACCGACTAAAAGGAAAGCATGTTAAACCAGACTTTCCCGCCTTCTGTATGTAGAACAGAGCACTCGAACTTTTGTCCAACAAGTTCCACACCGTTGCTGTAGGCTCCAACTTGCCAGAGTTCTCGTGCTTGTTTCCACAGAATAAAAATATTTTTTAGTTTTATTTCATCTGGAGCGTGTAAAATTAGAAGAATAGCAATTTTTTTTTTTAATATGTGTTGACGGAAAATTTAAAATTTGGATGGAATTTGAGATTTTGGAATGTTTTGGGTACGGAAAGGAAAAATGCAAAAGTAGGAGGGTACCAAATGGAATACGATTTTTTTTTGGGCACCAAAAGGAAAAGTTAAAACCTCGAAGGTATCAAAAGGAATTTCCCTACAATTTATTTCCATATCCATGCACCCCTACTTTTCCCATTTTCAATACTTTTTTCTCTCTCCATATACAATTACAAGTGTATCCCTATCTCTAATAAATATTACGTATATACCCCTCGTTATTAAAAATTTTGTTATAATTTGACTATAATGATGTAATTAATAAATAAAAATTATATCGCAAATTTTTTTAAAATCATAATTTTCGTTTTAAGTCATTGTAAGTTTATTAAGAATTTTATATAATATATTATTTTTGATTAAGCAAATATTTATATATAAAATTAAAGAAAATGAACATCATAATTAGATAGATATTGCAATTCAAAGCTTGGAACAAAGTACATCTCAACATAAAAAAAAAACGTAAGAAAAAACACAACAAATAACATTCCAGATATTAAGTTAAACAACATACAATACTTAAATATGTCAATCCGACTCATACTCATGCCTAAATGTTGTCCAAATGTGCTCCACCAAGTCTGCCTTCAATCGGTTGTGTGTATCCCTATCGCGAAGTTGAAGATTGTTCTAGATGTAATTGGTCATATCAATTGGCCTACCGGTTGAGAACCTTCGATTGGAGCTAGATCCTTCACCTTCTGGCTCATCATATGAAGGAATCACATATCCATTAGCCTCATATTCAGGTCTTTCATCTTCTATAATGATATTATGTAAAATTACACAAGCTCTCATTATTCTTCCAATAAACGTTGCATATAGAGTTGTCAAAAGCTGACCCGACTCGCCAACCCGACCCGAACCGCTCGAAAATTTTAGGATCAAGACCCGAAAATTTGAACCCGAAACCCGAAGTGAATCGAAACCCGATAGACCCGTAACCCGTGGGGTTGAACCCGAAACCCGTTGGGTTGACCGATTTAGTATATTTATAAAATTTATTTTAAAAAATATAATATATTTTTTTATTTTTTTACATAAAAATAATATATTATAATTAAATATTATTATTTAATTAAAAATCTATTTTAATAATCTAAAAAATCGATGTTTTTGACCCGCTGGTCAACCCGACCCGCCCGAAAACCCGCAACGACCCAACCCGGTTTAACCCGTGACCCACAACGACCCGAACCGGCTCAACCTGAACCCGAAATGACCGAACCCGAACCCGCCCGACCCGACCCGATTGACAAGTCTAGTGGCGTACCAAGAGCGGGCTGGATTACGAACGATATGAAATCGGGCTTGTAAAACTCCAAACGTCCTGGGGTAGATAAAACACGAATATATAGCCACGAATTAGGGTTTTCCAACCCAAAACAATACCATCAAAACAATGGGCATATAAACCACTTATAAAAACCAGGTGTAGAGAAAACACTCATAAAAAACCAGGGGTCCGGGGGGCTCCGCCCCCTGGCAGGGAGTCTGAGGGACAGCGCCCCTCGGCGGTGGTCTATGAAAAGATAAAAAAAAAAATATTATGAATTTTGGTAAAAAAAAATTTAACTTTTGGGAAATTTAAACAAAGGGCAATTAAATTGCCCGTACGCACCACGCGTCGCTCGTTGAGCGGGCCGCGCTCGCCTAATGCGAGTGCGACGTGTGGCGCAATCTTTAATTTTTTTTGCCTGAAAACGAGCAAAACGCTGCGTTTTGGGGGAAGTGGAAGTGAAACGCAGTGTTTCGATTGCATTCACGTGCATGCACCGGATGCATTCAGTTGCTTTTGGGAGTCATTCCTTTCCCCGTTTTTTTGGGGACAACCAAAATTTCTTTTTTTTTATTATATGTCTTGACTCTATGCATCGAATCATTCCACCATTGTGGATGCTCTTATAGACCGAGAAGGTCATCCGTCAAGAAGGCGACTAACCGAGAAGGCACCCATCGAGAAGGTGACTGTAGAGAGACACCGACGATGGTCGTCGATTACCGGGCGAGAAGGCTATGGTGTTCCGCCAAAAAGCCTTTAGGTTTTGCCGAGAAGGCATATATGTTTGCAAAATTGAAACCATATATTTTCCAAGGGCTCGACGACCTCTGGTTGTGTTTCAATCCAATTTTAGATCCTGACAAGTATAATCGATGATTATTCATGGTTGTTTTAGCATCGTCGTGATAAATCCCTTTTGTCCTTTGTCAAATCTAGACTTTGATTTATTTGAGGATGTTTTTATTTTTTCCGAGGTCTTCTCCCAGTTATTCTATGTAGACTATTTGTTCGGTTTCTGTCTCATCAATCTAACCTCTCTTGAGAAACAATAACCCCTTCTGACTAACTGATTTGAGCTTTTGCATAAGAACACTTTGATTCCGACAAGTTTGGGTTGTGGTTTTTTTTTTTTGCTATCTTCAATCACTGGTTTTGATTGTTCGGCGTTTGTCCACGTTGTCACCTGACGTGGTTGATGTGCAGCCTTGGGTGTAGGTTTTATTCACTGGTTTTGTTTCTCGTTGGTTTAGGGAGTAGTTCTTATTTGGGCCTTTGGGTTTACTTGGCCATGTGCTCTTTCTTGGGCCGGTGTTAGGCTCAGTGTTGGGCTCAAGCCCATTTTAGGTTTCTTCTTTGGTTTCTCATGTTTGTTGTTCCTTTGCAGGTATTGCTCAAGTGTGGTCTTGACCCAAGCACGGTTTATACAAATTACGAGATTTGGCTATGGGATTGGATGTGGTTCTTTTGTGATTGGCACGGTCGCTTAGACGTTCTCGAGGCTGCTGATGATCCTTCATCCCGGTGGAGGCAACGCCAGTAGTACACTTCATCATATTTGTCTGTTTTTTACCCAAATGCTAAAGACGTTGATCTTTAGCCCCTCACTTCTCCCACTACTCCTTTCGTTCTAGTGCCTTATTTCGTCAGTTGTACTTACTTATGTTCTTGTCAGTTTTCCGACTTATGTTTACTCAGCCTTTCGGTTATATCAGACTTGTTCATTACACCGAATTCTTACCTACTCAAAAAAGGGCCCATATATTGTTTGATCATTCTTTTTTGCTTGAATATGTAACAATTGAGTTTACAAAGGATATAAAAAAGGATTGTTAATAAATAAACTAGTTTATTTACACGATTTTTTTACTGAAAAAAATAATTTACTTTACATATTTTATAAGAAAACCAAGTTTATTTACACGTGTTTGTTTTTCAATCAATTTACTTCATAAAATAAAAAAATTATAAACGGTCTACTAAATAAACCATGTTACACGTACAAAACCATTCGCTAAATACACACACTTTATATAATTACCTGTTAAATTGAAAAACTTTACTAAACACCATCCATCGAGCTAAAAAATTGTTAACTCTGTGAACCGTTTATATTTAGTAGTATTGTGTATTTAAAACCTATTTAGTACTTATTTGAGTTTTTAAAAAAGAACATTTTTAAAAAACCCGAACATAGGGTAGAGCAAGTTCAACTTTGAAGAGAGAGGCAACACATACCCTAGTTCAAATTGGTTAAAAACCTAAAATATAAAATAATAGTAAAATATAGAAGATTAACAAAGTGAACAATTTTTTTTAACCGATCAGATGTGTTTGGTTACGATTTTAGTTCAACAAGCGGTTCTATGCAAAGTGGTGAGTTTAATGAGTCGTTTTCTTCCTTTAACTTAGTTTTATATTATAAAAGTAGATAAAGCTTTTTAGTTTCAATAAGCCTTAATTGACTTCATAAACTAACAAAATTATAAACGATTTGCTAAATAAATCATGTTACACAAAACCATTCACTAAATACACACACTTTATAAAATCACATGTTAAACTGAAAAACCTTACTAAATACCACCCATCAAGCTAAAAAAATTGTTAACTTTGTGAACCTTTTATATTTTAGTAGCACTTTGTTTTTAAAACCTATTTAGTATTTACTTGAATTTTTTAAAAAGAACATTTTAAAAAAATCTAACAATGAGAACTAGAGCAAGTTCAACTTTCATGTGAAGAGAGAGAGAGAGAGAGAGAGAGAGAGAGAGAGAGAGAGAGTTGCGCATGCTCTAGTTCTAATTGGTTAAAACTTAAAATACAAAATAATAGTAAACTATAGAAGATTAACAAAGTGAACAATTTTTTTGACCCGATGGGCGCTTGGTTACGATTTAAGTTCAACAAGTGGTTCTATGCAATGTGGTGAGTTCAATGAGTCATTTCTTCCTTTAACTTAGTTTTATATTATAAAACTAGAAAAGGTTTTTAGTTTCAATAAACCTTAATTGACTCCATAAGCTAACAAAATTATAAACGACCTGCTAAATAAATCATGTTATACAAAACCAATTTGCTAAATTCACACACTTTATAAAATCACATGTTAAACTGAAAACCTTACTAAACACCACCCATCGAGCTAAAAAATTGTTAACTATGTGAACCTTTTATATTTTAGTAGCACTTTGTATTTAAACCTTATTTAGTATTTATTTGAATTTCTTAAAAAGAACATTTTAAAAAAATATAACAATAGGAATTAAAGCAAGTTCAACTTTCACGTGAAGAGAGAGAGCTACGCATACCCTAGCTCTAATTGGTTAAAAATCTAAAATCTAAAATAATAGTAAAATATAGAAGATCAACAAAGTGAACAACTTTTTTGACCCGATGGGTTGTGCTTGGTTACAATTTAAGTTGAACAAGTGGTTCTACGTAAAATGGTGAGTTTAATGAGTCCTTTTCTTCCTTTTTTTTGATTTTTAGTCTTGTTCTTCCTTTCACTTAGTTTTATATCACAAAAAGTAGAAAAAGGCTTTTTAGTTGCAATAAGCTTAGCCAAATCAACATGTGAACTAGTTCAATTACATGTACAAAACAATTACGATGCACAACATAAGGTTATGATTTGGAACTTAATTATAACCTGGCTTTGAGTTTTACACTTGTACGTTTTTTTTTCTCCTTCCCTAAACAAGTGATATTGTTGCAACATTATCATCATGTCAAAGATAACTATGGCTCGTCTCCCCAAATGAGAGGGCTTAGTAATAAGAGATATATATATATACAAAAGGATGTTAAAAGATAATCGGATTTGTTCCCCATCTACACCCCTTTATTACTTTTCTATCTAAGGTTTATCATTCTGCCTTTAATCTGATCTAGTTGGTTGACATCAACAGCTTTCTCCATATATCGTACTATATTTGTCCGTGTCGATCAACATACCATATAGACTTAACAAGGGTCAAACGACTTGTGACTTACGTTGCAAAATTAAATTTGTAGGACTCTTCTCTCTATTGAAAACAAACTACTTACTAAAGCACTTCTAACTACAATCCCCTGCAAGCGATCCCAGGGGAAAAGCAACACGAGTCATCATGGGCCCACCATCCCATTCAGCCGAACACCAAACAGTTTCAAGCCTTGCACGCCATCATCTTCTCCTCCACCCTTGTTGAACCTCTTTCTGAACCTCTCCTCATCGCCGTCCACGGCGTCAGCCGACCTTAGTTCTCCCACAGGCTACCTTCAAATGCTCCGCCAGAAGCTCCATCAGCTCACGGTACTGCCTCTTTGCGCTGGCCACCTCTGTGCTCAGCACATTGTTGGCTCGTCTCAGCTTCTCGTTCTCGCCTGATAAATCGGTCTCCCGGTGGCCGCCGTTGCTGGATGGGGTAGGCGATGACGTGGATGTGGACCCCGTGTCCTCGCCTCCCGATACCGACGAGGACGGGTTGCCGGTTCGCGGCAGCGCGGCCTTGCGCCGGCGGATTTGCAGGAGGCGCTCCGGCTGCCCCTTTACGAAGTTAGGGTTGGCGAATTCCCATTTGTCCGGCACCACTTTTTTGAATCCCTGATCCAGATTCATGACCATCGTACAATCAGGCCTAGTTGATTGATTTGGTAATTCAAATTCCGATCTAGGTCATTTAATTTATTAATTGGGGAGAGAGAAAATGATAAAATTACATACATAGGTGTTGAGCTGGCGAATGAAGCTGGAGAAATTGTTGTGTTTGAAGTAAAGGGGGAGCAAGTTGTTGGCGAAATCAGTCGTATTCGACACAACGAACGTCTTTCCACTGGCTCCCCACGAAATGACGTCACTGGTGGCGGAGTCGTCCACCAGCTGGTACGTCTTCTTCAGAAACGGCGCCGGTGTAATCGGGCTCTTCTGCGCCATTAATTCTTGTCCTCGATCTCTTTTTTGTTTTCTACGATCAGATTTTGTTTTTTTGACGCCGAATGAATGGGTTGGGGATTTTATCAGAAAGAAGATGGAAGAAGGAGAAGAAGAAGCTGGAAACAGTTTGTTGGAGAAGGAGGAGGAATCTTCGAAGAATGTTGCGTTGGGTTTTCAAAGCTTATAAAAATATCTTTTGGAACGGAGGAATAAAAAACAAATAAAAACATGCAACTTTTAAGTTGTAAGCGATAAGGGTGAGTGGACACTTCTAGAATCCCCGAGAAACTTTCCTCCCAGCGCCTTGTCAGTCTGTCAATTCAGAGCCTCCACAGTCCACCCTAATAAAAAATGTGACGGGGACCGTTTCGAATTTTCTGTACTGGTTGTGCAGAGAAGGAAAAGGAAAAGAAAAAAGAGAATAGGGATTGATAATGAAGAAGAGATGAACAATGTGGTTCAAATTTTCATGATGGTTCCTTCTGCTCATCTTCACTCTTCTGTCTTTCACACTGTTGACGTGTTCAATGTGGTGGTGTTCATGTATAAGGTGGTTTGGGGTAATTTGGACTCTTCATTTGCCCAATTTATTATCCACAATTTAAGTAGATGAACAAATTAATTAAAGTGATTGTTGAAATGATAATAATCATGACGTTATAGGAGTTACATACACATTTGTTTTTTAACCCAACATTTTCTCAAGTATATTTTTTATGGGTTATTAACATCGGTTCAATTCTTCTGTCTCCATATGGTGTCCCCATTCTACGTCCCTTCAATATAATTGGTCCATGTTTTAGAAATTTCCAACTCAGTCCCTTTTTTTTTTTCTAATTCATAAGAGCCTCAATTTCAATTCTTTTTTAATTTTGATTTACAAAAAATCAAAATATCAGTAGAAAGTTGTCCGATGGCCCTTCACAATTCACAATCATCTTGCCCGATAGCTTTCTCCTGTTTCAGGGCTTCTTCTTCACCGCATCTTCACATCGCCTTTGCCCGACGGCCCCGACCGAGCAATCCTGTCGCCGACAACTCCTGGCTTCTCCGCGTCGCTCCGCCTCCCGTTCTCCGATCTAGAAGTCGACAGAAGAGCCAGCAGCGGATTTGAACTGATTTTGTCCCCGATGACTCCATATCTACTGATTCTGAAAAGCCAGCAGCGGATGAACTAATCTGCCTTGTACCTTGAAAAGCCAGGTACCTTGAATTACTTATATCATTGACACTTTCTCTCCTTTATACAGAATTAGGGTTTAGGATTTGACTTTCTAATTTCAATAATTCCTTATATCTATGGAGAATTAAGGTTTACTTATTTGTAATTCTATTGCTAATTTGAACCAATTTGAACAGAGAACCATTGATTCCGGTTGGGGGTAGAGCCGTCATGGATTTGGCGTTTTGTTGATTTGATATCCGAAGCCGACCACCACACCAGCTTGCTTTGATTTCGAGCACCAGCCTGGTTGTACACTAGCAGCAGACCCGAATCTTCGCCACTCCAGCACCACTACTCAGATGCAAACCTACCTTTTTCTAATCTCGTCGGTAACTGGAGGTACCTTCTTCTAATCTCTTTGCTAATGGATTGTGATCAATTAGTTATGACCTTGTGGATTGTGAATTGAGTTTGACAAACTATTTTGAATATCAGTTGATATTGCATAATTGTTATTGTTGAAGATTGGTACTTTTGAGGTTTGAATAGGGCTGAATTGTCTATTTGCCTTAGGATTTGTTTGCTAGAGCTTGAGTAGCATGAACATTCATTGAAATGGTGCAGTGGTAAAATGAGCTTTGAGCTAATCAAGTTTGTGTGCTAATCATGGAATTTGGGCTGTCATGGTTGAGTAGCATCAACATTCTTCCTTTATTTTGTGTGACAAAAAAGATATAGATAGAAGATGACTGTAATATAAGATCTGCAGCTGAGATAACTGGATCTGAGGAGCAGTCCATCAAATATTCAGCATCATTTACAACTTGGAATCTTGCAACTATATATCCAAGAGCTGAGCAGTCCATCAAATATCCAGCACAATTGTATTTTGTGATGAATAATAAGGTTTTTGGTTGATCTAGTTTATAAACAATGGTATTTTCAAAAGTTACAACAGTATATAATGTAACAAACCCTTCTAGCCTATTAGCTCAATAGGTAGAGCAATTGTGCTAATGCACAAGGATGTGGGTTCGACTCCCACATAGGCTATCGTTAACAACTAAATTGACATTTGACATTTAAGACAAATAGCAACAACAAAACAAGTTATCAGACTTCTAGATTAACATAAAAATATCAGAAAAAACAGTAGCAACAAGTTGAAAACTCTTGTTCAGGATAACAAAACCAAAAGTTTAAAAAATAACAGTAGCATCCATAAATCAGGAATAGTGTGTCTCTTGTTCAACGACAACAAATCAGCAACATCAACCACCATTCATCGACAACAAATCAGCAACATCAACCACCATTCAGCAACAATTTATCAGCAAAATCATCAACACCAACAGTGCAAGACAACAACAAAATCAGCAGCAGTAGACGCCAAGTCACATCTCTCTTTATTTTGGAGGAGTCGAGCATACGCTTGCAAGTCAGCATACTAGAGTCGACATTTAAAGACAAATGTAAGAAATAATTATAAAAATCAAGGACAAAATATTATAAATTAGAATACAATCAGAACCTGCGGGTATTGCATCAAGGGGAGTAAAGGGTTAGGTGCTTGAACCAATGAGCATTGTGGAGTAGATTGCACTTGACCCTATACATATTATCCAAAAATAAGAAATCTTCTTAATATGAATCATCTAAGAAAAAACCAAACAACAAATAATAGAAAAATATGATATACCTGTATATTATAATTACCAAGTTGAGCATACTCCACGTGTGTTTGTGAAGTAGATTGCAGTAAAGGACTAGGTGCTTGAGCTAATAAGCATTGTGGAGTAGATTGCACTTGACCATGTTGCAATAAAAGGTTAGGTGCTTGAACCAATGAGCACTGCCATATTAATCAAGCATTAGTACTATATAAAAAGCATGTATAAATAATTTTAACACCTATAAAGATAAAATTTATACAATTTTTATACCTGTGTCAAATGCCTAAGGTGGGAATTACTCGTAACTTGCTCCACTTGATTACCATTAGAACTTTGCACTCCATCATTTGGAATTGCATTTTTCTTTTTTGCTCTTTTGGATTGACTAGACTTTTGAAGACCACTTTTTATCCTTTTACTAAATCGATGTCCGGGCTTCGACTTTAATTTCAAGCTGTTTACTGTCTTCATCTTTTCACCACCACACACAGCCATATCCTGACTTTGATCATTTTCTGGAACATGACAATTATCAGGACTGATTTGAGTATCCTTTCTTCCCAAATTTGAATCAACTTCTTTATGCAAATTAACAAGAGCCTCTTTCACGATGTTATAAGCTTCTTCAAATTCCGCAGCTTCTTCAGATTCCGCAGCTTTTGTTAAACATTTTCTGTCTAAAATTTTCCCTTCCTTGCTACTATGTGACTTGCTTTTTCGTATAGAGAAACCAACTTCCTTTGCATAAGAATTATAAAACGCATAAGTTGCATCTTCAGATTCAAACTCCATGCCAATCACTGGGATCATTGCTTTAGGATCATCAATTTCTTCAATACCATCAATATTATCTACATCATCCTCAAATTCCTATCTTCTTCGGGGTTGCACTTCTTGCATAACTTCATCCATTACCTAAAAATTTTCAAAATTAGTCAATAGCATACATAACGTAAGCACTGTTTAATAATTTTTCTAAGTACCTAATCTCATCTAGCATAAACAGAAAACCTACATGCTTTAAGTATGTATATTAAACATAGCAGTACCTAATCTCAATAGCATAAACAGTACCTAATCTCATGTAAATATAATAATCTTATTTAAGTATGTATATTTAGCATAACCCTAATACACAATACATACCCAAAACTTTACCAACTTCTGTTTTGCAGCCAAAATGATACCAATCACTTCTTCAATCCATCCACAACCCCAAATTCAACCAACTAAAAGGTGATGATGATGATAAATATCATCATTACCCTCAAGAGCTTCTCTACACATATGAAACCACCATGACCCCATTTTGTTGGTTGGATTTAGGTTGCCATATACATACTTAAATGACGAGCGAACAATTGTAACATCAAGAGTACCACCATGCTTTAAATTTTGATTGATTAATTATACAATCAGTATTAAAACTACCATATACACTTATTAATCAATCATTAGGGCAAGGAGACTTTAAATATTCATAAACCTTATCAGTCAAGCAGTAGCACTGAATCACTGATGCACACTAATTCGTTGGTTTCATATATATACACACAAAATTGATACTTTATGTCCAAAAAACAGTAGCATCAGATTACGAAGAAGACAACGGCAGATAAAGAAAAGCAAGTTACTAGTGCTGAGCGAGGAGATCGATGGCTCGTAGCGTCAGAGTCAATCGGGGTGGCGTCAGTGCAAAGTGAAAAGCGAACAAGTGAATGTCGTCGACGACGACCTGAGTGAAAGAGCGAGGATCTGAAACGATCGCTAAAGGTCGACGAGGAAGATAATTTGTCGAACGATACAACTTCTACTGATATTTTGATTTTTTGTAAATCAAAATTAAAAAAGAATTGAAATTGAGGCTTTTATGAATTAGAAAAAAAAGGGGCTCAGTTGGAAATTTCTAAAACGTGGACCAATTATATTGAAGGGACATAGAATGGGGACAGAAGAATTGAACCGCATTAATATGGACGGTCTATACGTTTTTTCGTGTGCATATGCATATTAAGTCTTGTACATAAGTGCACGAGATTTCATTATAAAACCAATTGTCAATATAAGGATCAATAACACATAATATATATATTAGGTCTTTTATGTTCCAATTTTTAGCTTTGAAAAACTTTTTTTTCACATATTCTTTCACACGCCCCCTCAAATGCAAGTGTCTAGCCCAACAAAATGTTAATTGCACTTGATGTCTTGTCTTCTGGCCGACTAGACCAATAGAGCAGCAGTCGAGACCCATAACCTAATAAGCTCTGACACCGAGGAAGACTTAGTCAACTAAAAATGTAACATGTTTCTACCTAACCTCGATCTTGAAGCAGATTATCGAGGGATATGTTAGGGGATTAATTATCGAGGGGTCTTGTGATGAATGGGTGGTCTAGAATTTTAACAAATGACGAACATACTCCTCTGAGGTACCTACAAGTAAAGGCTAACTTGCTCCGTATTCCCTTAGCAAGATACCCTATTCGTCAATAGAATGGGACCAACCTCCAACAAGGCCACTATAATCGTGTAATATCCATGATTTCTCAAGATATTTTTGGAATTTTTTAGGTATCTTTCTACGACCCTCTTAATAAATTTGTTACATGCTAAGATCATAGTTGGAACTTATGTCCAAAAATTGAAAAGTGATAAAATAAAATCACGTGGATTGATTTTATTAGTCAGCATAATTTTTAGGACCATTTCTATAAAAAAATATTTCAATCTATCTATATCTATTATAAAATAGAAAAATTTTTGGGCAATTAATGCCTCATTCAATTTCCTAAATATTAATACTAATTCTATTATTATAAACCTATAAATTAAATATATATCTATAATACTACAAGGCTAAATCCTCTTCATAAATAATGCACATAAATTTGATATCATTTTACATAAATTATTATATAATTAAATTATAAAATATTTCATTTCTATAGCTATATCTCTATAAACATCTATAAACCTATAAGATTAAATCCCAATGACAATTAATGATCCCATATTTTATACATAATATATAATATATATTCTCTATTTAATTCCTATGTCATATGATAACCTACATTCAATTTCAATTCCAATCTATTCACGTTAAATTCACATCTAAACTTAAAAAAAAATCGCACTAAAAAAATGTTCCAATATAAATGATGGGTATATTATACGACATGCATCCATTGATGTGTATATTAAATTGATATATGTTCAAAAAAAACTCTTAATTGATATTTTCTTTTTCAATCCATTGTTTTCATTTCATATATATGTGTTGCCAATATAATTATTATCTAATTAGTTTAAAAACACAGTTCAATATTTTTCAAATTACTCTACTAGGGAATATAATATCTATCAATTAAAATAAATTTGACACGTATACATATACATATAGTATAACACAACAATGGTGAAATTTAGAAATTATAAATATCAAGATTAAATTATTTCCAATCATTTTGAAATCTAATTATGTACATAGCTACGTGAAACTAATTACACACGTATACATATATGACTTTTCTCATTCTCAACGTTTTCCACAAGCATTAATATTGATCATAATACCTATAATTTAATGGAATTGAAACCGTCCCACAAATGACGCTAAAAGTAATGAATTCGGCAACTCATAAATGGCCTAGCAAATCTCTAGAATTAAATTGAGCTATTATTTACACTTTTTAATGACACATGCGTTTACAATTTGCACCCTTCAAATTCGATAACAACAATATTTCGTATAGTTTAGGCTAATATATAAAGAACCATTAGTATCCTTGGCCCTTCACTCCCACAACAATTGCGTGTACTTGCAAAAAAACACCTTAATTATTTTATTTTTATTTTTATAATCTTGCACTCCCATCAAACCCATGCTTGTTTGTGTTATTTACGGCCTGCCCCTACTATTTGCTGGCCTTTTCCCCGAGAACTCTAAATCTTTTTCGCCGTCTACGTCTTCGGACCTTCTTCTCTCAGTCGGACAACCACGCGAACAATCCACCATCTCCATCGTTCCCTCCGCCCACCATCATCTTTCATCTTTGCTTTCCCAATTTGTGCTGGTGAGTAATTAGGTTTTTCATTATAGGTATTTGTTATTGCTTTTATTTTTTTCAATGGCCAACTCTATGTGAGTTTGCAAGTTCTTGGTATGTTACTGTTAATTTTTTCTTTGATTTTGACTGTATCTTATCCTGATTTTATTTGGGCAAGCTAGGTTTCTATGTTTGTGCTTGATTTAGCTATTTTGCTCCTATTTGTGTATCAAAAGATGAAATCTTGCTTTGATTTGAACTTCCTCTTATCTTGATTTTTTTTTGACAGGCTAGGTTTTTTTGCCTCCATTTAACATACAGAGGAGAAACAAAATGAGAGAGAGAAAGAAAGAGTGAGAGGAGAGATCGGCGGGGCTGGAGAAGGCGAGATCAAGACCGGTGACATCGAGATTGAAGACGATGAAGCTATGGCCACAACTTAGAGGGAGTTTTCGAATCTTATACTCTTAATTTGTATGTTGTAAAGTTAATGGATTTGTGATTTGTCAATTGCATACAATTGAAACATCCCAAATCGATACATACCTATCAACACTCTCTCTATATTGATCTAATGTCATGATAAAGAATCCTAATAATCTTCAAGTCTTTCGACTAAAAAAAAAAATCTTCAAGTCTAAATTTGTGATTTGTTGCCCTTGAAGTACTTTCTACGGTGTGTCCATATAGTTTCATGTTCAAAACAACACACCATTGAAACAATAGAACTATATTGCATTTTTTACAATCCACTTAGATTTACATGTGTTCACTTCACATATATATTAAGGCTCATTCAAAGCATGATGCAAGGTTCTATGGAGATATTTAATGAAGAGGTCATGTTGTGATGTTCTATTGCAATATGGGAGGAACCCTCCAATGTGCTACTGTACATAAAATTTCACTCTTGATATTCATCTTCCTCCGGGTTACATGTGAAACATAGAGTTCGCAATACCAATTGTACATATTGTTCGACAACACTTATGCATATGAGAAATTTATGCTTGGTGAGTTATCTTGTCAATTTCGGCTTTGATTGAATTCCATATGATTTAATCTACTACCTATTGAATTGATGCATAGTGTGGATCACCCTTATATTTGGCCCTACAGGCTACAACCAATGCATAACTACAAAAAATGATGCAAAGGAGGTCTACGCTTATGAATCCCTCAATCGTTAATTATAAGCCACATGTGTTTCTACTTCTTTCGACATAAGCATAGGGTGTATTGCAGAATCGTATTGTGTTGGACAAAATTGTTTAAGTTGGGGTTAGGATGGCTTTTGTATGGTGGCATCAGCTAGCTTGGGGTCAGAGCCTCAGATAGTAACTAAAATCACCATTTCGTCTACTCGAATTCCAGTTTTCCCTCTTTCTTATATTTAAATGATGTGTTTAGCCATAGTAAAGCAATATCCGTATACTGCAAGTATTGTCTCCTATACAATTGTTGGTTACTGAGTTGCTTGCTTGCCCTATGCTCTTGTTTTTGTTTTGCAATTTATCATTGTATTGTATGCTTATATAGTTGCCGATAAAAACTATAAAATGTATGGGACATGTATTGATATCTTATTATTTTTCTTCTTATCATACAATTTCCAAAATTTAGTGCTTTTCTATTTAAATTCCGAAAAAAAAAATGATACTCTTTTTTGGTTGAACTATTGATACTCTTGGATTCAACCAATTGCATTTTGTGCATGTATACATTCATTTCATTTTTAAACTAAAATTGAAGTGTTTCTATAAAAAATGAAATTGAAGTTTATAGAGTAAACGATTCAGCATACTGGTTGGATCATCTCAGTGATTCAGTGAATAGATCTGATTGAGCAATACATTCCGCGTGCGTTACGCACGCGACCACTTCCCTAGTATTCTAAAAATATGAATAAGAATTTATCATATCTAAAAATAAAAAATTATTTTAAAAAAAGGGATGGTGTGGTCCAATTTAAAAGTGACATGTGTCGTTTAATAATTTTTTTAACCTCCACTTTAGGTTATATTTATGATTATGATAATGATAGTCAATATTTAATATAATCGAAGTTCCTATATTTAAAGGATCATGCAAACTAAAAAAAATTGAGAACACATTCTCGAATATGCCGTTTTAGTATATTTTGAGTTCACATTTGAATATATTAGTTTGAATATTTAATAAAGCAATATGTGTAAATGAATATTAGGAACACATTCTCGAATATGTCCTTGTGAGGACTCGCTTTCTAGCTACGACTGTAGTACTCATGTTTTTATATCTGAATATGTTAGTTTAAGTATTTAAAAAAAACAATATTAAGAACAAATTTTTTAATGTGTCATTGTAGGAGTCATGTGTATAAATATATAATTATTATAATTATATGTAAACATTTGAGTGTAAATCTTGAACAAAACAACAAAACGAAATCGAATATTAAGTATATAATCTTGAACATGTTTTACAATATATCTGAATATTAAGTTTACAATATATTTGAGTATGTTAGTTTAAATATTGAACAAATCAATATGTGTGAAGGAATATTAAGAACACATTTTCAAATATGCTATTGTAGCAATCACTTGTTTATATATGAATATGTTAGTTTAAATATTGAACAAACTAATATATGTAAACAAATATTAAGAACACATTCTCAAATATGTCGTTGCAGTAGTCATGTGCTTATATCTGAATATTTTAGCTTAAACACTGAACAAAAAAACGAAAATTAAGAACAAATTCTTGAATGTGCCATTGTAGGAGTCATATATATAATAATCATATATATCATTGTAATTATATTTGAATATTTGAGTTCAAATTTTGAACAAAACAAACTATGCAATTGAAAATTATGTATACAATCTTGAACATGTTTACAATATATCTGAAAATTATGTTTGAAGAATTGAACACGTATACAAAATAATTAGAATATGTAAGTTTAATAATCTAACATATTAATATCTTATTTGAATATTAAGTATATAGTCCTGGACATATAAGAACGTAGTCCATCTTTATTTTGTAGATACTTGTTGATCCACTCTTCAATCTCCATCTCAAATCTCCACGCAAACTTTGAAAACCATACAACATTAGATAAAAGGCTAAACTAATGATTATGTTATAGAGTGGAAAATAAAAAAAATGCTAAATTACAATAGAATATTTACGGTCCATTCACAAATGAACATTCTTTTTCAATTTTTTGAGTTCGCCACCTAAAACTACCTGTAAAATACCCCGCTCATGATTTCATCAGTCTAAACTAATGTACCTTTTGGATGATTTCGGGCTGGATAATTTCAGATTTTCAGATGAATTGGGCTAGTTTATTCGAATATAATCGGTTTCAGATTAATCTCTGGTTAAGACTTTTTATCAGTTCAGGTCAAATCGATTCGGGTTAAACCAACTTCGGGTATACACGTTTTTGATTTTTTTTTCCGGGTGTCGGATCAAGTTCAGAGTTGAGTCGGTTTCTTGGATCGGGTCAAGTTTTAACAACTCTAATTCAAACTGAGGCTTAGAATGTTATAATAAGTCATAAACCTTGTTGGGCTTAAAGCAACGAATTACCCTATCGGACCAACATAGGAGAGGCCCAATTAAAAAGAGAGTTCTGCCCAGTAGCCCAAATCTCTGAAGGTCATCCTGCTCGATCAATGCACACTGTCTAAATTCCCCAGGGTTTCTGTTCGCCTCTCCTCGTCGTCGTAGTCGTCATTCTTCCCCCCGGAAAACTCTACCATCGCATTGAATAGAAAATGGTACACTCAAATCTCTCTACTGAAATCACTTTTGTATCTTTTAGTGCGAGTAATTTTTTTTTTAATTTGTTTTCCAACGGCAGCCTTCGCACAAGACCTTCATGATCAAGAAGAAGCTGGGGAAGAAGATGCGCCAGAATCGTCCCATCCCCTATTGGATTCGCATGCGAACCGATAACACCATCCGGTCTCTCTTTCTCCTTTATCTATCGAATTGTTTTTGACGAATTTTATGGATTTGTAGCTAAATTTGGCCCCTTTAATCTTGTTTTGGTTCAGATACAATGCGAAGCGTAGGCACTGGCGCCGTACGAAGCTTGGGTTCTAGGCTCCTTCTCTGGTGTTCCAGAACACGGCTTTTCAAGTTAGTTTCCACTTTCGATAATGAGGCGATAGACAGTTTCTTTACTAACGTTTTGTCAAAGGAACGAACAAACTCAGAACCAATTGTGCTTGCGAGCTGTGTTGCCTTTTGAACGCTTATTAATTTTCATGTTACCATATGAAATTGTTTGTTCTTACTAGTGATTTTACTTTTAGCTCTTGTAGAATCTGATTAGGATCAAGTCAAGTTTGCATTTTTTTCGTCCCAGCCATTTCAATTTTGATGTTATCATCTACCAAACACACCCTGAACTACGCTTCACCACACTGGGAAAGTTTTCTGTTGAAATTTTGACCACTTCCTGGACACAAAATCTCTACTGGTTAGAAAAACGAATGAGAATAAGAATGAAAAATGGCAAGGAGCTACCCCAAGTCTCAACAAGTGGAATATATCAGACCTCTTTCTTCCTGCAATTTTCTTGCTGGTGATCGTTGATTCAGTTTGCAGAAATTTATAGAATAGGCACCATTACATGTTCTTCTATATAAATCTCATTTCTATACAGTTAAATATTCAAATATAGGGGAGAATAAGAGGGAAACCTGTATAATAGCAACAAATATGAAGCAACATCTGCTTTACTTGCTCCCCGACTTAATTCTCTTCCTGTATCTGATTGAGAAGGTATAAAATGTGTGAGTAATTGATTGTACACTGTCCAGATTCCCTAACAACCCATCCTCTGCTAACTCGTGGCAGCCATTGGTGCAGTTTTAATTACCTTGACCCTAAAAGATGCCTGCAAAAACAAATTCCATCAAGTTTTAAGGAATTCATGGGGTTTAACATCTTTAAGGTTTATGAAAGATGTAATGATACGATCCTACTAGTCACCAGATTTCTAGAAATTAGGATTTAATTGTTTTTCTTATTTTGATTGTTACTTCCTGCTTGTTCCTTAATTTTCTCAGTAGGTTAGAAGTTACTGCACTATCTCTTAGTGGGTTAGTGTTGTTAGTGGTCAGTTATTTCTTAGAATTAGTTATTTTATTTCCTTTAAATAGGCTGGAATTCTCTTGTTCGGGGGAGACTTGATTATTGAATTGATTTATCAAAAGTGTTAAGAGATTTTCTTGACAAAATTTCCTCTTGGTGAGATGCTTGCCTAGAGTGGTTTCCTCAAGTGAGATTCTCCTTGAGTGGTATCTATCATGTAACTTGTATTGCCTACCTTCTTATCAGTGCCGAATTCAATCGCATTTGATGGATGGAATCTCATGGGGACGTTTGGAGGCACTTGGTTCCGCCTTCCCTCGTTACTGCACCACATCCAATAGAGAATTAGCACTTCCGGATCAACTTTAACTAAAGAAATCAATTTAGAGTCTTCCAGGGATTCGCTTACTCTATGATCCAGGTTCCATGCTCGCTTTGCAGATCAGTCACATAATACGCCCCATTTTTGAAGCTAATTTGAGCATGCTTTTCCGAAAGCTGACGTGGTTTAAGAACACAACATGTTCATCATCCATGAAGAAAAAGTCAAAGCTGGAGAGCACATGTATAGGAGATCAACACCAACAAGCCTGGATGATGTTTACCTGAGGAAAAGGCAGGGCGATGGATGTTCCTGGGAAATCTTCATTAATTACGCTCCTGGAGATGAAGAAGATTTATTACCTTGTAATGACCCCTTATTAAAAGGAAGTGATAAATAGTAAGGATATTTAGAATATTTACCCAATGATGCAAGGCTTGTCTTCTTCTTGCTTCAAACAAATTGGTTGAGAAGCACCTGCCTGTGGGAGAAGGAACCAGCTGCACAAGGATAGATAATAAGTACATAGATTTTTTCCTTAAAAACATTTTTTTTTTTGGTTATTTCGATAAATAAATCTTAGGATCGATGAACATACTCTCCCTTGATGGCACGCTCCAGAGCATCATCATCTTCGAACCAATTCCTTAGTTGATCATCAGCCTGGAACAACATGTGAAAATCAGCCTCTTGTTCAACGTTTAAGAAGAATGCAAAGAAGCAGATGCATACAATTAAGAAGATATCAAGAAGACACAAATTCCATTGAACATACTTTGTCAGAGAGCCTACAGTTTGGGGATCTTCCTTCAAGGTTTGAGCTGCACAGGCAACAAAATCAAGCCTTTTTTTCCCGTACCTTTACTGAACTTACAACTGAAACATAAACACAGTACACAAATCAATCCTAACCTGTTACCGCCAAGAACCCAGCTAAGCATCAAAGGCATTGCCTTGTCGATGAAAAATCTCCCACCAACTCTTCCAGGATGTGGTATCCTCAACTTTGTAATGAACTGCAAGGTCATCACAAGCTCCATTACTACCTAGGTGAAAGCAAAAGCCCAAATCCATTGAGAGAAATAGAGAAAGATTGATTCATACCGATAATGGACCGAGTCCATCACCTAAATATGCCTTGTAAGTTGATGCCATCACTGCAGCCATTCTTGCCATTCCATGAATAGCCGCAACTCTGATCTTTCTAGCACTCTCATATCTGAGTAAAAAACAAAACAAGCCAAAGAAGCTCAATCTCCCTAGAAACCAGCAAAAACAGAAAACAATCAATGCAAGTCATTTACCTCCTTAAAGAGGAAGCAATGTCAATAGGTTTTCCATTCTCAATACTCTCTTTCCAATCTTTATCCAGCTCCCAAGCAAGTTGGTAGCTATCCTGTAATCATTGAGTCATAATGTTACATGAGATCCAAGATGAAAGGTGCAATTTTTGAAATAATCTTGCATTATAATACAAGATAATGCATCAGCACCTCAATGGCCATGCAACCGCCTTGACCCATATTTGGCTGCATAGCATGAACAGAATCCCCTAACAAAGTCACACGTCCCTCCCCCCAGTTAAAAGTTGGTGTTCTGTCATAAATGTCACGGCGTAGGATTGCCTCTTCGTCCGTTGCAAGTATAAGGTCCGTCACATTATCACACCAATTCCCAAATATATTCATCAGCCTTTCTTTCTTTCCTGCAAGTGGTACCAAGAAAGTAAATCAATAACTGAATACTTATTTTATTTTACTAAAGAGACAGAAGAACACAGACCATTAGGAGCATCAGCACCACCAGGGTCTTCCTTGTGGAATGCATACCACTGCATCTTCCCTGCGCCAACATCTGATGAAACAAAGTATTGTTTGTGCCCCAAGAACACTCGATACCTAGTGGTAAAAGGCTAAATTATTAGTCCTCCTCCGTGATTAGTGTAAAAAAAATAGTTCATTGTTGAGCAGCAAACTTTAGAACATACCCAACAGAATCAATATCCGCAGGCACAAAATCTGCAATGCCAGTGTAACAAGTATAGCCTGAATAGACAGCGTCTTTGTGGCCAAACAAGTTTTTCCTCACCTTTGACCATATGCCATCAGCTCCAACGAGGACGTCCCCTTCAAAAGTTGCTCCATTCTCAAGAGTCACAGTTACCTGATTTATGCACAAACGAGTAAGTATGCAACCGACTTTAAACTAGTAATTACATGATAAGTCAAGAAGAGAACATGGGAAAATGTATATGAAAGACAGTTATGGCATTTGTTTTTCAAGGACCTTATTTCCTTCCTCCTTGAAGCTAACAACATTGCTATCGTTCATAATGAGGTCTTCTCCCACAGCCTGAGCAAGAATCTGTTGCAAGGTCATTCGGCTTATGACTCGAGTTACAGGAAGCCCCCGTTCAGCTGCTGGAGTGAAGGTATCAAATTTGACATACCTGATTGCCAAATTTAGGAATCATTTCATTGAGATTGAGCAAGAAAATTATTCAATCAGACAAACTCATATGCCAATTAAAGTGCTCCCAGTTGAATAAACAGAAACATAATAATAAATGAGCTGAAAAATTGATCAAGGAGAAGACAAACTGACCAATTGCCAGAGACGCCATCACAAAGGCCGTTAATCCGATCACCAGTAATACAGCCAACTCTCATAACCTCCTCAGCAACCTCCATATCAATGGCTTCCAAAGCAGCGAGAGCGTTGCTTTGTATCTGAATGGGCCCTCTGTACTGCCCTTCTCCTCTAATCGCACTCAAGTCCTTCTCAAACACCAACACCTCAAACCCCTTCCTCTTTGCCGCCAACGCGAATACCAAACCCCCAATTCCTCCGCCCGCCACCAGAACCCTAAGTTTCCTCGTCGGAGGCTCCGATCCGCCGTCGGATTTAGCTATCGGCGCCGTTTCCACCGCCTCGGCCACCGTGGCCTTGAGATAACCGACTTCCCTTTGCTTCTTTTTCTCCTTATCAATGAATTTGGGGCACCTGCAGTGTACAGATGGCGCGAGATCGTCACTGGAGTCCTTGAAACTGGGAATAGGGATTTGGGTTCTAGAGAAAAGGGCGGTTGAAGGAGCAATTGAACTGAAAAAGGCGGTTGAGCCCATTATTACTCAATTGTTTTAGCAAAAAACACAAACTCTGAACTTTTCAAGTAGATGCTAGCAGGAAAGTAAAGACAGGTGCAAAGAGGGGATTGTTGGTTCTTTCCCCTTTTGAGTTGGGTTTCAACGGGAAGTAAGTTTTGCAGGAATTGAGCAATGAGCTAGACACGGAAAGAGTGGTGGAGGGAGGCAAGAGTTTTGAGTGGAGAGGAAAACGAAAGGACAGTGTAAAGAGGCCTAACGTGATGACGCATAATAACAATATATGCAATTGCAAAATGTGGAGCAGATCAATATGTAAGATTCCCAGATGCCATGTGGCAATCTGAGGTTGACCGCTAAGATAGATAGATGAGAGAATGAGAGAAAGAGGGGGGAAAATATCTTGATGTTTTTCTCTCTCTTTCTTCTTTTGTGGTTGGAAGAGGTTTTAATTTTTTTTTTTGAGAGTACAGGAAATTATGATGTTTATATTCAGTTGGAAAGTATTGTGGATCATCGGGCATAAACGTAGTATATACAACGGCGGCTGAAGGTGGTTTGAGGGTGAGTATGTATGTATGTATGTGTGTGGAGTTCATGTGATTATGCAGCATATATTGGTTGGTTTATTAGCCCAGGACGAAAGATTTAGAACCATTAATCTGCGATATTTTCTGGTCTAACGTCCACACAGTCACTTATCTGATTGACCGTAAATCTGATCTGAATTGTCTGAAATTTTTTAGGGTTAGGATACGAAAATTTGAACCCGAGATCGGAAATAAATTAAACCTAATATCTCATTGGTGCTATAACAAGATCTTCGGTTATGAGTCGGGATTTTGTATTGAAACCCTAAACTCGAAATCCGTTGCGTCGACCGATTTAGTATATTTATTATTAAAATAAATAAATAATAATATATTATATTTGATTAAAAATTAATTTTAATAATCATAAAAATTCGATATTTTTTACTTACTGGTCAACCCAACCCATCCGAAAACCCATTGTGACCCAACCCGATTAACCCCTGACCCATAACACTCGAATCCGACTCAACTGAAACCCGAAATGACCGAGCCTCAATTCAACCCAACCCGATTTTGACAGGTCTAGACCATACCATATAATTCCTTAAATTTAGGAATTGGATTAGAGGATGTCAAATTTGAACCCTATGGAATATTCCTAGACTCTTCTTAGTTTCGGAAGCCAATTTTTGTTCTCCAACTAGTGAACAATTTTATGTGATTCGTTTTTTTTTTAATTTTGTGGCCTTTTTAGTTTTTCAATTTCAAAACTATTATTTTATTTTCACATTATTTTACCCCTTTTCAAAATGGATCAATGACTGATGCGACCCTACTCGGATTCGGGTCGTTAGGGATTGATCTAGGCTCGAGATGCCCGATTCTTTTTCGAATGGTCACAACTGGGATAAGTACAAGACCAACGTTATGGTCTCGCGGGCCTCTAATGCTCGCGTTGGCGTGGCTAGAGATGAGAATGTCGATCCAAGGGAGGAACGACAAGAGGGAAAATGGGTCAAAAAGAGGGTTAAATTGGCAACGTCGACTGTCTGACAGGTTCTTCAAAAAGGCGTGAATTAGGTTATTATTAAGGGGTGCAATTGGCTCGTTGGCAATGGGGTGAGTATCCAGTTCTGGTTGGTTACTTGGCTCGGTGATTATTGTCTTAAGGACGTGGCCTTGGTGCCTATTAATTCAAAGGATCTGAAAGCTATTATTAGGGAGTATTGGATTGATGGCAATGGTTGGAATTGGGGCGGCGTTATTATCACTCCTGGATTCGGGTTTGTTGCCGAGGCTAGCCGCGATTGCTGTTTTGGAGGAGAGGGACTGTGTCGATGCGTTAAGTTGGACGACCTCTACAGATGGAAATTACTCCATTAAGTCAGCGTACAATTCACGCATAGGGGCTGGTGTGCAGGGGAATGATTGTGTTATCTTCAAGGCCATTTGGGGGTTGCACGTTCAGAAAAGAATCCAACATTTCATATGGCTTGTTGTTTGGGGGAGTATCCTCACCAACCATGAGCAGTGTCGCTGTCACTTCGCCTCTTCGGACCTCTACCCGTTATGTGGTTCCGCCCTGGAGACGCTCCTGCATTTATTCAGGGATTGTTCTAAAATTAAGGGATTGTGGTTATCTATTGGTATTTTGAGTGAGTTAATTGACTTTTTATTTCGGATTTTGCAAGCTGGTTCCGAAGCAGCATGGTGGTGCGTTGGTGCTCAGGAGAGGGCGTGGATTGGATAGCCATCTTTGCTAACGCCCTTTAGTGGATGTGGAAGTAGAGGAATGAGACGGTTTTCAAAAACCCGTTGAGCGTCTGAAATGCGGCGGCTTTTGTGTACACTAGACCAAGGAGTATGAGGATGCTTGGAGTATTAGGAGAGCAGCGAGGAAGGGCCCATGTAGGTCAGAGGCGTTGATCTCGTGGGAGAAACCAGCCATCCCTTGGGTGAAGGTGAACACGGATGGGTCGGTCAATGATCGTGGGGCTGCAACGGCGACTGGTGTCATTCGGACGCACACGTAAATTGGCTTTGTGCGGGGGAGGGGAGGGAGGGGGAGTTTATCCATAACATTGGGAATTGTATGGTCCTAATGGCCGAGCTTTGGGGAGTTGTCAATGGGCCGGTGTCAAACTTGCTTGGGAGAAAGAGTTTCGTGATGTTGTGCCGGAGTGCGATTCGTCTCTCATTGTCGTGTTGCTAAGGAAGAAGTTAAGTTCAAGCCACCCCCTTTTCAGCCAGGTTAATCTTTGACACGACTTCTTTGACTGGAATGGAATTTTCGTTTGACCCATGTCTTTAGGGAAGCGAATTGTGTCGCTGACTCCCTTTTTAGGCTTGCCTATAATTTTTTTATTTGGTTCCCATGCTTCTTCTTGTTGATCCACCTGAAGGCGAGTTTCTATTTTTGTTGGACGATGCGGGCGGTCAGGCTGTCTCTCGCCTTGTTTGTTTGTAGTTGTTTTGTTGAATAAATTTACTCGGGCTTTGCTTGGTGGTCGACAAAAAAAAAAAAAGAAAGCTAATATATTCCTTCATTGGGTTTAGTTCAAATGAAACAAACTTTTATCATGAAACGTGAAACGAATGCACTTTTCCTAATTCGTAGTGCACTTTTTGTTTTGGACAAAAATTTGACAATAAAACTCTTGCCCTAGATTGGGGCACGATCGAATCGAAAAACAAGGTAATACTCAGGAAATAATCGGATTGGAGAAATCTGAATACAAGTGTTCTCTTTTTGATGATTCCGTTGTGGTCAATCTGTGTGTACAATAGAATAATCTGGTTTTTCTTCCCTCTCCCTATATTATCATCCGAGTTAACCGTTATATCTCTTTTTCCCACGATCTCTATGTTGTTAGGGTGTATCCTCAACCGTCTAGCCACTACCCACGTTTATCGGAGAAGATAACTTCTACGAACGGTCGTCCCCTGGATGCGCATCTCTTTCTCGTGACGGAAGCTTTCTTCCTTAATTTCGGTGACCGCCGACTTCTTCTTGCTCCTAAAGACTTTTGTTTTCACGTTCTCACGTGGTTTCTCGCTTGCTCTTGGGTTAATACCATTAAACGGACCGACTCGGTTTTGGCCCTAACAACACCCCCAAATCTTGATCCAAATCCTTTAGGCGGGATTTTGATCAGATTTGCCGCGTGAGCTACAGGTGACGCGTGACACGTGGTTTGGCCCCATCCGTTCGATCATCCTCGGGGAAACGAGAGGTCATGTCAACTAGGCTTTAAATGATCAGATGTAGATCTCTCGAAGATACGCGAAAATCCACCTTTGCCTCTCTTCTCATCTCTTCATCTTCCTATCGCCCCTTTCTTTCTTTGCCGTGTTTTCACCTTACGCATTTTCCATGGCCAGAGTTGGAATCAAAGACATGGGTTTTGAGTCTTCCCACTCCCTTGAACCTCACGATTGTCGTCCCTGCTCCATGTCCTTTGAAGAGATGAAGAAAATCGTTCATACCCATGGCTTCTCGGCCGGCACCAACTTCACCAACCCCACGCATGAGGCCATGGACTGGGTCAAAGAGGGATGGGTTTGCTTTCTCGAGTATCCCTTCACCCTGGGGACATTTTTCCCTTTTTCCTCCCTGATCTTGAACTTTCTACTGGCTCTTAGGGCTTCTCTAGTGCAACTGATGTCGTCTGTATGGAAGATCTTGTACCAGATAAGCGAAGTGTGTTTAGAGGAGATGATTGAATTTTTAGTGTCAGACCTCCTGTGTGCTTATCGGGTATGTCCCCTCATGGCCGGTCATTTCACCCTTCACGCGAGGGACGCCAAGAATCCCTTGATCCCCAAGTTAAAGGTGAATGAAAAGGACTGGGCTACCCGTTTCTTCTTTGTGGAAAAGTCTACGCTGGGTGCGGCGTATCAAGCGACGTTCTTTGATTCGTGGAATTCCAAGAGTAAGTATTTCTAACCCTAATTCTTGTCCCCTTCTGTCGATGTCCGTCCCTCTTGCTGACTTTTCTATTTGGATGGTTTTACGAGTTCAGTTCCACCGAACTTAGATACCCATGTTGGAATCGAAGGCATGCATGAGGATCTTAATTTGCTCTTCCAGAGGCGAGAAGGACATACCGGATGTCCGTAGAACAATTGCTCGAAGGCGAATCTAGTAACAAGACGGTGGCTATTTCTGAGGACCAATCCGATGGGGAAGATGATGCAAAGTCGGGAGACTCAGAGAAGACGATTGAAGACAAAGTTCCTGCGTCTGCGAAGGTTATTGAAGCGGCTGTGAAACCCTTAAAGAATCTTGCTAGTATGTGCCTTTCTCTAGTAGTTGAATATTCAGCAACTTGGAATACACGATTTAACTTTTATTTTTCTCTGAAGCTTCCTCTTCTATGGGGAGAAATCTTTCTGCTGCAACCATGATCCAACGTAAGTTGCGATCGAGCGACAAGAAACCCCCTTTAGCAACCATCACCAGGTGCCACAGAAGTCATCGATCTGGACGACAAAGTTCCGTCGAATTTGTGGCAGAAACTCCGTCGTGCTCATGGTTCTAAGAAACGTCGCTTGGATGTTTCCACCTCCACTCTGGTTAGGGATACCGGTCTGTCGATTTGGAAGGTTCGTATCCGCTTTTGCCAAGTTGTTCTTCTCTTTTTTTTGTATTCTGTCGTGGCTGACACTCCCTCTCTTTTTTCCTATGTACAGGCCTTGCAAGGCGCTCTATAGGTAGCGGATGCTACCGACAAGGAAGACCAGAGTCTAAAGGAGCATCAGGCAAGGTGGGATGCTGAGAAAGCTATCTTGGAGAGAGAAGTGGCTCTTGCGGTCGAACGTCAAACGATAGACGTGGGCACACTTGCGAAGCTCACGGAAGCGGTCAAGTGTCATTCTTCTCAGGTTGCCTCGGATCGGTCTAAAGTCACTGAGCTCGAGGTCGTGAACAAAAAGATTCTCAAGGAAGCTAGCGAGATCGGTGCTTACTTCTCGATGATGTCGAGGGTAGAGACGATCAAGAAATTCGCGGTGGGTCAGCACTCTAGTTAGGATCTAGACGCTGAGATTGCAACCTTCCACGACTACTATCCCCCCAGATAAGCCGGCTCCTGGCGATGAACTCTTTGCCTCTCTGGGTCTCCTGGAAGAGGACATAGAAGTGAAAGATCTTGACGCTGAGGGGGATGGTGGCGATCGTGGAACGAGTGCTGATATTGCATCCAGTATTGGCAAGGGGTAGGACGGTCTTCCTACAAGCGAGGTGGAACAACTGAAGGATGTCTCTAACAAGGACGAAGATTAGGGCCTCGTGCCCTTGTAATTTCTTTTGATGTTTGTGATGTTTTCCGAACAAGTTACTTTTGGTGTGTACGGGCCGTTTGAAGGCCAAAAACAATGTTTGTCCATAACACGGACAAATCTCCCTACCAGGAGGGGGTATCTAGGTTATTTTGTGTTCATGCATGTGTTATGTTTCTTGTGTATTTTGCTTGGTTGTGTCCTTCCTTTTGTGTGCAGGTGTTCCGGGACGATTGGATGCTTCTGATCCAAGGCTTTAGGACGAGGACTCCTGCAAAAGTCATTCGTCGCTGGTGGCAGCTGCGTTTACCTAAGGATGTTTCCAGGCGAGTGACAAATGTCGCATCGAAGCATACCGCAACATGGAAATCACACGACAATAGTTTTCACATAGTCAAGTTGACCACAATAGTTTTCACATAGTCGATCGAAGATTTCTTAAGTCTAGGATTTATTACCTCTACTGTTTGGGCCTTTGCTCAGTTATTTTACATAAGACAATAGTTTTCACATAGTCGATCGAAGATTTCTTAAGTCTAGGATTTATTACCTCTACTGTTTGGGCCTTTGCTCAGTTATTTTACTTAAATGATGTACCCTATATGATAACGATATGAAAAAAATATGCTTGACTTACTATTCCTACTTATGCAAGAAAAGAAATAAGGAAGAGCAAGTAGTAACATAAGAAAATGCCATTCATTAGATAAAACACCGCAACATGGAAATCACACGACAATAGTTTTCACATAGTCAAGTTGACCACAAGCAAGCTATGAAGGAAAAGTACTAGAATAAAGGTAAACAAACAACTAAGGGTAGATGAACTCGAACGT
Organism: Fallopia convolvulus; assembly: GCA_964016875.1. Taxonomy (NCBI): domain Eukaryota; kingdom Viridiplantae; phylum Streptophyta; class Magnoliopsida; order Caryophyllales; family Polygonaceae; genus Fallopia; species Fallopia convolvulus. Next base: position 25,433,036 of record OZ024719.1, read on the forward strand.
CTTGCGTATCACGTGCAGAGGTTTTCTGGTAGGAGTACCTAGGAAGTCTGCGTTCCGAGTGGGGAAGACTTCTTTTAGAAGTGATACATCTTTAGGTGTATCGCATTCCAACTCCGCGGGATAGCATCACCATCTTTGGATTCAAGCTGGTATGCCCCTTGACCGACAACCCTAGTTATCTTGTATGGCCCTTCCCATGCTGGGCTAGCTTGCCCGATTTGGTTTCATGGGTGTTTTAAAAGACTTTTCGTAATACCCAGTCACTAACTCGGAAAATCCGAATCCTAACGTTCTGGTTGTAGCTCTGGACGACCTGTTGCTGGTGTCTAGCTAGACTTAATCGGGCTTGGTCGCAAAGCTCGTCCGGAGTATCCAAGTCGACCGACAATTCCAGACGATTATATTCTTCAGTCAATAAACTAGCGCGAGCAGTAGGGAAGAGAATCTCGACAGGAATGAACGCTTTACACCCGTGCGTCAATGAGAAAGGAGATCGACTAGTTGCTACTTTAGGCGTCGTTCAATCGGCCCAGAGGACGTAGGGTAGCTCATTGTCCCAATTTCCCTTGGCCTTCACGAGACGCGTCTTCAGGTTATTTATGATCACCTTGTTGCTAGCTTCGACTTGCCCGTTAGACTGGGGGTAGCGAGGTGTCGAAGTGACTAGATTGATGTTCCAGCGACTACAGAAGTCTCTGGTTCTCTGACTTATGAACTGATACCCATTGTCGCATACAATCTCCGAAGGCACCCCGAAACGACAAAGGATGTTCCTAATGATGAAAGAAATCACCTGGTTATCCTTGATCTCTCGATAAGCCTCGGCTTCAATCCACTTGGAGAAGTAATCAGTCATGGCGAGGAAAAATACTCTTTGTTTGGACGAAGGGGGTTGCTTCCCGACTATGTCCATTCACCAACGCATAAATGGCCATATTGTGAGTGTGGGATAGAGTGGTTCGGGAGGTTGGCGAGCTGTTGGTGCGTGTCTCTAGCAGGCGTCGCATTTACGGTAGAAGTCTACAACATCTTTTCTCATGGTAGGTCAGTACCACCCCTGACGAAGGGCTTTGTTGGATAGACTTCTTCCTCCTGTATGGTTCCCACAATCTCCCTCATGAAGCTCCTCGAGAAGTTTCTGAACACCTTCCTTGGTTAAGCAACGCTGGAGTGTACCCACTGCTGATCGGTGGAAAAGCATCCCATTCTCGACTGTGAATCACGTGGCTTTCATCTTTAAAAACTTAGCCTCGATTTTATCTTCTGGAAGCTTCCCTTCGACCAACCAATCAAGGTACGGCTGGTCCAGGGTTCTTCACTAACTTCGGAGGGGACGAGGGAATTTTCTTCGTGGCTCAGACCATCCAAAGATAGATCTGGGTCAGGGGCATTCCGAAAGCTTTTGACATCAATATCATCACTGCTCATGAAGACGTCATCGCAAGGCATGGACCCGAGATGGAAGACATCTTCGGTCGTGCTATGAGGCTTCTCAACGCCATTGGCACGGGTTCTTCCAATGGCGGGGATCATTATGTGGATCATTGGGATTACTGGATATTCATTAGGGTCGATGGTTGAAGCTATGCAGTGAGGAAATCTGCTTGAGCATTCTACTTTCTCAGGATATGTGTAAAGGATATCTTCTCAAACTGAGGGGTTAGACCTTTCACCACGTCTAGATAAGCCATCATTCTTTCGTCCCAGGCTTCATACAGCCCCAGAATTTGGTTGATTATCAACAATGAACCACAATTGACCTCAATTTGCTGTATGGCCTAGTCATTGGCAAGAGTCAGACCGAAGATTAGAGCCTCGTACTCAACTTCATTATTCGTGGCTTCGAAAGTGCATCTCACAGATTGTGCCAACCTATCCCCCTATGTTAATTTTAGGGCTACTCCTATCCTTGTTGTCCCAGCGTTGGAGGCGCCATCTGTATGAAGCGTCCATTTGACTGGAGACTTAGCTTCTAGCGTCATTAATTCAGCTGGTTCCGTTCTTTCTTCCGTTGTAGGGCTAAAATCAACCACAAAGTTAGCCGGTGACTGGGATTTTAGTGCGGTTCTAGGCTCATACTGGATGTCGAACCCACTCAAATGGATTGCCCACTTGGCCATTCTCCCCATAAATTCAGGTTTGTGCATGACCATCTTCAAAGGGTGCGTCCGTGCGTGGTTCTCACCATAATCGTGTGTGCCTCAAAGTACGGGCGGAGTTTATTGGAGCACATGACGAATGCTAACACCAATTTTTCTAGGGAAGAGTAACGGGTTTCAGCTGGAAAGAGAGTTCTACTTACGTAGTATACGGGTTGCTACTGCCCATCTTGTTCGCGGACCATCACTCCACTGATGGCTTGCTTGGTGACAACCATGTACAAGGGTAAGGTTTCTCCTTCTTCCGGATTTGCTAAGATTAGAGGATCAGAGAAGTATCTCTTCAATTCTTGGAAAGCTTCCTCATGTCTGGCGGTCCATTGGAAGCACTTGTTCTTTCTAAGCACTTCGTAAAATAGACGGCAACGATCCGCTAACTTGGAGATGAATCTATTCAAACCAGCAATTTGCCTGGTAAGCTTTTGAACATCTTTCACGCACCTCGGAGATTTCAACGATACTATGGCGCGAACATGTTCTGGGCTTCCTTCTATCCCTCTCTGGGCGACCAAATACCCTAGGAATTTCCCAGACTTCACGCCGAAGGCACACTTTTGCGGATTCAGCTTCATGTTATATTGTGGAAAAGATCTCGAAAGCCTCTTCCAGATGACGTCGGTAATCTACAACTTTCTTCGTTTTGACGAGCATGTTGTCTATATTTACCTCCATAGTCTCCTCAATTTGGCTTTGGAACATTTTATTCACTAGCCTTTGGTACGTGGCTCCGGCGTTCCGTAACCCAAAGGGCATTACCTTGTTTCTTTCGACAACGAATTTCCTTCATTTCTATTTTACCGGTGGGTGACTGGGGTCCACGTGCTTGTGTGTGATGATCTCCGGATCGATTCCCACCATGTCCTCATGGGACCATGCAAAGCATTTTGCGTTCTTACTTAAGAAGTCTACCAACTCATTTCTCATGGGTAACTCCAAATCTCTTCCAATCTTTACGGACCGATTAAGGTCTGACTGGTCTAGGACCACCTCTTCTACCTGTTCATCTTTCTTTTCTTTTTCTTTTGGAATGGTAGAATTATTGTTTTCATTTAATTGCTATGCGGAAATCTGACTGGCGGTCGGTTTTAACGCCGACTTGTAACACTCTCTTGACGTTCTTTGGTCTACTCGAATCTCTTGAACCCCCCACGGCGTTGGGAACTTTATCGTCTGGTGGTAGGTGGAGGGGACAACCCTCATGCATGGAGCCATGGCCTCCCCATTATTACATTGTAACAAGAAGGACAATCCATGACGGACTACCTAACCTGGATATTCACGCCCTTCGCCTATGTGGGAAGAATGATGTCTCCTACTATGTGCTTCACTTCTTCACTGAATCCCACGAGCGTGATCAGGTTCTTCTCTACGTCTTTCTCGCTCAACCCCATTTCCTTTAGTGCTCCTAGTGTCACGAGGTTAGTCAAACTTTCGGTATCAATGAGAACCCGTTTCACCAAAACATTCCCTATTGAGAGAGAAATCACAAGACCATCATGGTGAGGTCCTTCAAGACCGTTGACGTCATCCTCATCAAAGTGTATCGCGAGATTGATGACGTCATTCTTTATCTGCATGGGGCGGTGGAAAGCATTTTCTCGTGCGTTCCTCTTGGCTGTTGAATACATGAGACCGCATATGCTTGATCCTCCGGTGATCACGTTCACAACCTTGGCGGGTACTGGCGACGCTGGCCTTCGCGCGCATAAGGCTTCTACCACGTCCGGGGGAACCTGTGCGTTAGGCGCTACTTCTGTGATCCTTCCTCGAGATACGAGGTAGGCAATTTCTCTTCTCAGCGCTACACATACTTTGGTTATATGACCGTAATCGACATGGAAATCGCACCATTTGCTCATATCCTTGTTCGGTAGGGTTTTCATTTCTCTTTGGCCACCTAACACCATGTATCGTCAGAGCTATATTCTTCATGAGTTCCTTGGGGGATATACCAAGGTTGAACTCGTCATACTTCGGTGATAATGGCTTGCCAGGTCTAGCCTTGGCGACGTTTACCTTCACCACATCGGGGTGAGGGCGTCGGTACGGTTGATCATGGAGTTCCCGATGGTGATCTGGTGCTGCTTTCTTTTCCACCCTCTCCCACACGCTTACGGGCTTCCTCATCTTCAGATTTTCTTCAAGTCTGATTTGAGCTAAAGCCTTGGTTTGAACATCTTTAAAACTGTGACAAGGGTGCATGGTGAGTTCTTTGTAGAGATCTCCATCTTGGTTAACCCCCTGATGGAAAGGTTCCATAGCAGTCGGCACGTCACAGTGCGGGATGGAGATCTTCTCTCGGTTGAACCTGTCTAAGTACTCTCGGGTGGATTCTTCCGATTTTTGGATAACCCGATACAAATCGCCAAACTGCTTCTCGAACCTTCGGCTGCTAGCGAATTGGACCCGGAAGGAATCCATTAACTCAGCAAAGGAACAAATACTTCCTCGTGGAAGATTGACGAACCACTTCAAAGCCGGCCCTGCAAGAGCCGCTCCGAAGCCCTTACACATCTATGCCTCGCGAGAGTGATATGGGACGACATTGGTCATCATTTTCTGCTTGAATATAGCTACATGCTCGTCGGGGTCTCCCGTGCCATCATAGGGACTCATGCTAGATACCGAGAACTTCTTCGGTATCTCGACTTGGGCGATATGAGGAGCGAAGGGTGACTCGTCGTAACCGTCAACTGCTTCCTTCTTTATGGGTCGCGGGTCCCTAGGTATCTTCGCCAATTGCTCGGTGAACATCTTGAATTGGTTTCAGACGATGTTTTCTAGGTCTCGGGGACGACGGCGGTCCCAATCCTCATCATCATCCATGATATCGTCTTCAAAGCGTTGAGGGCTAACCTCTCCGCGAATGGGTGCTCTTGCCTCTTCGTCGGTAGGGTTGCCTTGCGCAGGGGTGAAAGACGGTACCCCAAGGACAATTGCTGGTGGGGTAACAAACCCTCACCCCCACTGTTTCGGGCTTGATCCGTCGTTCGGGCGCCCAGACCGACAGAAGAAAAGGATCGAGGTTGAGAGCGCAAACCTTCATTATCGGCGGTTAATTGCTCGATGCTAGTCTTGTGCTTCTCATTGCAAGCACGTTGGTCCGTTAGTTCCTTCTCAAGAGCTTGAAGCCTCTGGGCGAACTCGGATAACTCGAGGCGGAGCGCTGCCGATATGTCCTGGCGTACGCCTCTATCACCCCGACGTTTTGCTTTTGATTACCCTCATTGGAGTTGCTCATAGTGACGTTTTGAACTTCTTCTGATATGGAAAGACGAATCCTCATCGATCATAGGGCCCCAAGGTGGGCGCCAAATTGTTTTGGACAAAAATTTGACAATCAAACTCTTGCCCTAGAGTGGGGCACAATCGAATCGAAAAACAAGGTAATACTCAGGAAATAATCGGATTGGAGAAATCTAAATACAAGTGTTCTCTTTTTGATAATTCCGTTGTGGTCAATCCGTGTGTACAATAGAATCATCTGGTCTTTCTTCCCCTCCTCCTATATTCTCATCTGAGTTAACCGTTATATCTCTTTTTCCAACGATCTCTATGTTGTTAGGGTGTATCCTCAGCCGTCTAGCCACTACCCACGTTTATCTGAGAAGATAACTGCCAGGAACGGTCATCCCATGGATGCGCATCTCTTTCTCGTGACTGAAGCTTTCTTCCTTCATTTCGGTGACCGCCGACTTCTTCTTGCTCCTAAAGACTTCTGTTTTCACGTTCTCTCATTGTTTCTTGCTTGCTCTTGGTTTAATACCATTAAATGGGCCGACTCGGTTTTGGGCCTTATCGTAAAATACAAATTTTCACTACAAAATATGAAAAATATAATGCAAAAAAGTGTACTTCGAAGTAGGAAAAATGCACTACGAACTAGAAAAAGTGATTCGTTTCACGATAAAAGTCCGTCTTAAACCAAACTATCCTTCAATTTAATCAACAATGCTCTTACATAAATAAACGCACACATGCCACCCAATTAATACTCGATTACAAAAGGCGTTGGCTCCTCAGACACATTAAAGGCCACACACAATGATGAAAGAAAATAACACACGACCTAATTATCACCCAACACACGAGATCATGGAGGACTTGAGTCTTAATTTGAGTACTGATGCTCTTGTTCAACCGCATACATACTCAAAAGTCCTCTAAATTTGAGTATTGGCTTCCAAATCAAACTCCACTAGATTATCCTCCAACTACTTCGCACCGATCACAATTATGGGTTTAAACTTAGTTTAAGATTCTGTCATAAAAGTATTTTCATAGTTTGTTAGTAATGTCGAGTATAATTGTTAGAAAAATGCAGAAAGTAATGTTCTGTTATTAAGTTCAAGTGGTTGTTATGTGCAGCGTGTGTATTAGTATAGGTATGTTAATTAATTATGTGTTAAATAAGTAAGTTAACTGTCATAGGATTCAGTTATATAAATGACTAGGAAGTTAGTCTTGTAAGCTGTTTAGATAGACTTAGTATATATATATATATATGTTTGTAAAAATCAGATTGTTGTAGCCTCTGTATCACGTTTGAATTGAATCAAAAGTAAACTACATTCAATTCATGTTTTTCTGTTGCAAAATTCAGTTGTAGATTTGTATTCAGAAGACGTTTTCTCATTCCAATTGATCTAAAAACTAACAATTGGTATCAAAGCCAATTACAAATTATTTCAACATGCCTTCGAATGAGGAAGAAGTGAATTCGGGTAATACTGGATCAACAATAGTAACAAGAATTCATGGAGAAAGATCGATTACAATCCAATATCCTATGTTGAACAAGACAAATTATGGTGTATGGGCTATTAAGATGCAGATCTTTATGAATGCACAAGGGATCTTTGAGGCAATTGATGGGGAAACTCCAATTGATGAAAAGAAAGACAAGTTGGCACTAGCCGCCATTTATCAGGCCATAACTAGAGAGACATTGTTGCAGTTGGGTGTGAAAAAGACTGCTAAAGAAGCCTGAAATTCGATCAAGAACATGAATGAAGGCGCTGATCATATAAAAGAGGTTAGAACACAAACTCTTCTTAGAGAATTTGAGGGATTAAAGATGAAAGAAAACAAGAGCGTAGATGATTTCTTGAGTAAACTCAATATAGTTGTCAGTAAATTAAGAGGATTGCGAAATCAGATTGAGGAGGAGAGAGTGGTCAAAAAATTCTTGAGATCCACTTCTTCAAAATTTATCCAAATCAGTTCAACCATAGAGGAGTTTTGTGATTTAAAAACCAACTCCATTGATGAGATTATAGGAACCTTTAAATCCCACGAGGAGAGGATTCAGGACTTTGGAGATAACATTGATGAGAATGCACTCTTGAATCGAGCAGAGTAGAGGGCAAGAGAAAAGAAGAAGGGAAAAGGTAAGACTTCCAAGGATGAGGAAGATTCCCAAAGTGATGAAGAGCAACAAAAGCCTAAGAAGAGTTTTGATAGAAACAAGATTAAGTGTTGGTCATGTGGAAACATGGGGCACTTTAAGTCTGAATGTGATGCCAAAGACAAAGATGAGGAGGTAAATCTCGCAATGAAAGGAGATGAAGAAGAGCCTACTCTATTGATGATGATCAAGCATGAAGAAAGTCATCAAGAAGGCCTGTTCAATCACAAGAAAAGGGATCAAAACAGGGCTTGATTAGTCGGCTGTCTTGCTGACTTGTGCTGACAGAAGAAATGCAGTTGTTTAAACTAAGTTTAAGGGGGTAAATGTTGCGTTTAAACTTAGTTTAAGATTCTGTCATAAAAGTATTTTCATAGTAAATGAAAGTTTGTTAGTATTGTCGAGTATAATTGTTAGAAAAATGTAGAAAGTAATGTTCTGTTATTAAGTTCTAGTGGTTGTTATGTGCAGCGTGTGTATTAGTATATGTATGTTAATTAATTATGTGTTAAATAAGTAAGTTAACTGTCATAGGATTCATTTATATAACTGACTAGGAAGTTAGTCTTGTAAACTGTTTAGATAGAATTAGTATATATATGTGTGTGTAAAAATCAGATTGTCGTAGCCTTTGTATCACGTTTGAATTTAATCAAAAGTAAACTGCATTCAGTCCATGTTTTTCTATTGCAAAATTCAGTTGTAGATTTGTATTCAGAAGACGTTTTCTCATTCCAATTGATCTCAAAACTAACACACAATGGGAGTCACGGCGTCGGTTCCTTCGTCGACAAACCCCAAGCACGAGATGGTACTCTCCACCCTCACCATGTAATTGGACCCGTAAATCCTCGCATTGTCGTTCATCATGATATCGACCACTGGCAGCCCCTTGCCCGTCTTAGGATCGTAACGGATACTGCTTTCACAGAAGCACCACCCGAACGGTGCCACAGGGGGGATCGCTTCAACCTTCATCGCAATCGTCTTGACCACGAACAAATCCGTAAGTGGCTTATAAATCTGGGAATGCAAAACAACGTAGGGTTGAATCGTGCTAATCTTGGTTCCCCCGTTTCCTTGCTTGTCGAACGACAACAACGAGGCGTTGAACTTCAAGGGCGTTTCGTCAATCTTGATCGACCTCGCGTCGACAAAGTACTCGACTGAAGCCTCACCTTCGTTGTAGATCGGGGAGGTTGTAGATCGGGGAGGTGGAGTGCGGGTTGATGACCAGCGCGGTGGTGGTGAGTGGAGATTTCTGATGAATAGATATACGCACGTGTGTTGTGTACTTAATATATACATACTATGTGTTGACTGTTTCTTGATATGATCATTTTATTTTATACTACATATTCACGTTGTTTGCTTACAAGGGTCCTCATCTTAAAATTAATTGGTAAAAGTTAATATTACAATTTTAGACGTGGAAATGTATTCTAAGACGCTCCTGCAGTTGACAATTGGACAACACGACGGGGCGGGCCCAGAATCGAGAGAAGTTATTAGGCGAGTGAGATTTCATTATAAAACCAATTGACAATAGAAGAAGTAATCCAAGATATATATATACTAGGTAAGTTAATATCTCAATTTTAGATAGGTGTATTCTAACACGATTCCTATATATAAACACATTTGTACGTCATTGTGATAGAGTAAGAAGATGAGGGAATTTTACCAATTGGTTGTAGGGCCCGCCTCCGAAGTAAAGGGCACCGGCGTTGGTAGCGGAGGAAGGCAGACAGGGGGCGAACTTACGGGGAACGTTTAGGGAAGACGAGATGCATTCTTGAAGCGCACTCGGGACCCTGGCGAGGGTGACGACGTCCTTGGTGTAGCTGGAGAGACCCTTCAACGGGCTCTTGTCGGCGAAGGCAAAGGGGAATTTGGGAAGCGGCAGAGACGGGGTGGAGATGGTGTCGGCGATGAGGCCGGCGGAGAAGAGGGAGTCGGTCCAAGGAGTGTAGGCGTAGGCTCCACAAGAGTTTTTGTTGCAGCTGGGCTTGGTCGGGCCGTCGCATCCATTGCATGGGCTGTGGGAGGGGCACAACTCGGAGGTTTCGCAAGGGATGACGGAGTAAGTGGAGGATTTGGTGTAGGCCATAATGTCGCAAGCTAACCAGGAGTATTGGTTGCTTAGGTCGACCGCCACATAAATGCGCGTCGGTGGGGTTCTGATTAGGTAGGTGGTGTAGAATTGGGTCTTGCTCTCATTCTTCATTAGGGGGAGGGAGTACTTGGCGGCGGAGGCGAGGTGGCGGGCGAGGAGGAGGAGGAAGCAAGAGAAAGTAGACCGCCGGGAACCCATGATTTAGAATGTGTATAGGAGAGTTGTGAGGAGTGGAGTGATCGAGCTGTGGTTTTATAGATGAGGTGAGGGGCGATTTGGTGATTTTCTATCTGCTCATGGATCTAATGGTTTGTGCTTTAGGGTCTATAATATGGATAACCTAGGTAAAGCAGAGCATCCAAGACTCTGGAAAGCATAAAGTGACCATTAGTGGGGGTGTTATCATGTGTGTGTTCGAACTCGTGAATAAATGTTATAAGCTATTATATTGAACGAGTGTCCTTGTTAAGAATAAACAAATAACGGGCGATGGTTTGCTCATCCTTTTCTATAATTGATTAGTAACTGATTCTCATTTCTAATAGATGTTTTAGGCGATCCGAAGTAATACTTGTGGCGACCCTAATCCTTACCCAATCAAAAAAAAATAAAAGTAAAAATAACGGATAACTAAATTTCTCCACTACAATATATTTTTAATAGACAAGACAAATATTATATTATAATAAATATTTAAAGGCCAATTTAAATCATTATAACAACACCATTTTGAAAAATAAATCAAATAACAAGGGTTGTTGATTAAAAACCAAGCCCATAATAGAAGGATTAGATATTGTAGACCTCAAAATCGTTTAGATAATAGTAATTGTTTTGTTAAAGGACTGAAAATTTGACATGTCTTCTAACTAGAAAGTTGGTTACACTATTACATTTTATCTAACAATGATAAAACTGAACTTCTTTAAATATAAGTGATGGTGCATAGATAAATCACGCGCTAAACAATTAGTTAGATGATCAAAGATTGAAAAAAATCAAGAAAACCCAAAACAAGACGTCATGATCCCTCTTTGAAGCATGTCTGATGTGTTCAAGGGCGATGAAGAGTACGTCACCAACAAGATCATGCCCTCATGTAAATACAACATCCTCGCAAAGGTATAATATTTTTACCAAAATTAACAAATACAACGTTAATCCCAAGCGAGTGGAAGACTTAGGTTTGAGCTCAACACACAACTTCTGTAATAACTGCGGTTTTTAAGGATATTTTTTTGAATTTTTCTTGGATATCCTTTTAACCTCTTCGTCCGTTTTAACGCTTAATCCGATATTTTTGTTGGAGATTAAATCCTAGAAAATTCGTGGTGATATCCTAAAATCACAAAGAAAAGATTTTATGGATCGGTGTCAATTATTGGATAAAAGATTTTTCAGTGGAAAAAGAATATTTATTGGATAAGCCGTCTTTTTAATTATGCACCAGAAAGGATGTAAAATACGAAACAAAAACCTTCAAAATTGAAGGTAGCTTGATAAAATCATGGAAAATTAATTTTATTGGTCTACATATTTTACGGGATGTTTTGTATTTAGTAAGTTTTTCCATCCGATGTACATAATTTTACCGCTTTGACGCGAGTCCCGTTCCGAGACGGGAAATCATTTTTCAGCCGACTTCTTTTGCTTACCAAGGAAGGAATTTGAAGAGAGAATTCTACAACGACATATCTTTTTGCCTCGTCAAAGTCTATCAATTTTTTCAAAGGAAAGCGAGAAAGAGAGTTTGGACGAACGACGGACTCGGTGTTTGAATCCTTCACCGCCGGCTGCTCCTCGTCCCCGCCTTCTCCAGGCAGCCACCTCATCATCTTCTTCCTCCCTTCATTTGATAGCTTGCATTTAGGTAGTGTTTAGGATGCATATTTATGTTTATATTGCATGGTTTTAGTTTAGTTTAGTGTAGTTCTTAGGTTTTTAGGTTTTCTAGGAAATTCGGGTTTTGCGCTTGTTTTGTTCGGTTTCGCAGATCTTTAGGTAAACAAGCGTAGACGGGATGGATCTTAGTGGACTATGGAGGTGTTTGAGGAAGCTTAGAGTGATACAAGTGAAGATTAGAAGAACCAAGACCCAAGAGCTTGTATGAAAAGAACGCTTAAACCCGGGTTGTGCATTGAAGGTCTTGTTTTGACACCTCTATCTTGCAATGCTTGGTTTGGGAGATACAATGGTCGGATGGAGCTGAATTTGGTATCACTGGAAAGCTAACTTGAAGAGCTACAATTCATATTTTTACTCCGAGTCCAAATTCCAACTCGAAGGGGGTCAAAACAGCCTCCAAAGTGTCGCCTGAAGTGCTGAACCGAGGTATGCCGCGGGCATAACATGAACCTCCGCGGCCGCGGCAGGCCAAGGAGACCGCGCACCTTGTTCTGCCACGAGAGCATTGGGCCGACGGAATGGGCTTTGAGTTGGGCCTTGGTTATGTATTTTCCTACTAGTTTGATGTAATTTCGGGATAATTTGATATTTGGATATCTTTTAGGGTATTTAAACTTTGTTTTTAGTTTTCTCTCTCAATCATTATCATAACTTTTATCATGCTTTTGGAGGCTAGGGTTTTCTCTCAAGGAAGAACCTTTGAACTCTTGTAAGTTTGTTTTTAATTTCAATTATGCAATGCTAATTTCCTTTGTGTTTGACTAGTTATTAAAATCATAGATTGCATAATATTGTGAGGTTTGATTGATTCTCAACAACTTGAATAGGTTTTATTCCCTGTGCTTAACTGAATCAGAATTATTCTAGGGCTTTGTTAGATTGATCACCTAATAGAATTTCTAGGGTAATTTACAACTAATCTGATTAATGCCCGTTCGGGGTTGATTAGATAAAGTAGCATCTATAATTGTTTGGACCCGTTCGGGCTATTCAATTGTAGAAGGGAATAAATCCACAAATAACTTAGATGTCTGTTTGCTCTAAGTGTTTGTTTCTATTGATAACTTGATTCGTAAAGCTGTCATTTAATTGAATCTAGACGTTGTTTTAGGTTGTTAAATGATTAGAGTTGTTTAGACTGTTAGTTCTTTCAACTATTTATGAAGTTTGGGTCATAATCCTTAGTAGGAGTATAATCCACAATAGATTATTCAAGGGAATTGAGAATCAAGATGATCAATGATCAATAAGCATATCTATGATGGATTTAACTAGTTGAACACACTTTTCTCATATTTGTTAAACTCAATCATATTTGCATTCATAGTTAGTTTCCAATTTTGCATATTAGATTAGACTTTCAATCATAGACCCCCCCTTTAGTTCTATTACTTGGCACGCAAGTAAAAGCATAAATACACGAGTCTCTGTGGGATTGACCTTTGCTTACCATTCTACTCAGATTGGTTAAGTTAGGATTCTTTGATAGGTAAACGACTGAAAAATACCTCATCAAATTTGGCGTCGTTGTCGGGGACTCGTCGCTATTTGTGTTTTACTTTGTGTGCTATTCTTGGTGTTGTGAACCTATCTTACGGTTCATAACACCCGTGCTACTGATCCATGGCTTTGTTCGATTGTAGACAGCTGCAGGATGAACACTTCCATGACTATTTTTCAAGATTTCATGAACATGTGTTTGAACTTGGTGCTTCGGGATTACGATACAGTATAGAGAGGTGAACATGGGAGTTATCCATGGTATGAATTTTGAGACAAGGGGATTGGCAGATTACATGAGTAATGAGAGGCTTTTATTTATGGGATCTGAGAAATGCTGGGATTTCTTCTGTTTCATGAGCCATCAAAGCTTTCTGGTTGAGTCATCTTCCCAGCCACCCCAGCCGGTTGATACGTCTCTTGAGGATATAATCAAGGATCTCTCCATACGGGTGGATACTAGAATCGTGGAGTACTGTGAGTCATGTTCTTCAAGTTTTCATTCCACAATCTCATGTCCTTTTGAGTTGTGTGGAAATGGTGGTGGAATCACATTGGAGTTAAATGATCATAAGTTAGACACTCATATTCAAGTTGAGGAGCAATCTAAGACACTTGATATGGGTTATGAGGATGAATTTGATGTCCAATATGAAGTCACACCTATAAGGCAAGTTGAGCAGATCATCACAGAGCCAAAGGAAGATTGTGCTGGCATAGAGATTCTTACAAAGCTTAGGGAGCTTGAATCATCTTCACTCACGTGGAGTAAATTGCTTGAGGGTTTTACGGTTTTGGAAGAAGACTCTTTTGTCGACCAAGATGACTTATTTGCTGATGAAGTAGATAGCCATGAGGGAGAAAATCAACATGATATACCTGTTAAGGTTCCCGTTGTCATGGTTCACCCGATGTTAGGCCTTGACATCCCATGCTTCAGTTTCCCCACCTTCTCACATCAGGAGCTCATGGAGTTCCAAGATGAGGAGCCAAGCCTACAACACAAGGTGGAATATGGAGAATATCTGGAGTTCATCTTGGATAAAAGTGGTATTGCTGACAAGTGCTTTGATTCATACTGTAAGTATTTTATAAAGCCACCACTTGTGCTGAATATCTTTGAACAAATTCCATCTCATGAAAATTGGGCACACATGTTTGATAAATTAAAACGGTCTTTGAAAGTTATATTGTGCTTAATTGATTTATCAATGTGTTACTTATGTTTTTCTGAGTTGTGTGCACAAGGCTTTGACAGGTTATTAAGGGCATTGACAATGTCTAATCTTGTCAAATCATGCTAAGAGTCAAGCTAATGACGTTAAATAAGCGCTTATTGGGAGGCAACCCAAGGCTTATAGTAGTTTTATTTTTCAATTATAATCTTTTGCTTTTTAGGTAGTTTTTGTGTGTGTTTAGATATCCCAAGTTTGATGATTGATAACCCGAAGAATCACCACCGTCGGATTTCCCGCCGCATTACCCGGATAGCTAGTTTCTTTGTGAGTTTTTTCTCTTTCCTTTTCTTTTTACTATACTTTGGGGACAAAGTATGTTTTAAGCATGGGGGAAGGGAATTACTTGTTGCATTGCATGTAGTTGCATTAGTTTAGGCATATTTAAATTTTTGCATGCATTGATTAAAATTCTGAAAAAAAAGAGAGAAAAAAAATCAGAAAAATTTGAAAAATACAAAAATATTGCATTTAGGTTCTTATTTCCCCATTGTTTGATTCCTCTTGTGTTTCTAAGTTAAGTATAAATTCTAACCCATGATTTGCATGATTTACTGAAGCTGATATGATATAAGCATGATCATTGATTAAATGACTTGATTGTAGGATGGAGCATGTATTTAGCTTGAGTATTTGATTCATTCTGAAGTTCTAGACAAAAATTTAGCCTTGTGAGATATTTTTGGCCTTTCATGATTATTTTTGTTCTCCACATTCTTGAGTGTATCACCATGATTATCTAGCTCTAGAACTTGCGTTAATACTCTATTTCGAGGCTGCTTTATATGATTGAATGCATAGCATTAAAATGATTGAGGCAATGTTTCTTATTAGCCTATTATTTCCCTTCCTACCCTACAAGATCCATGTTTTTGACACCCCTTTTCTTTTAAGCTTTAAGCCTATTTTTGATAGCTCCACAAAATTTTCCTAGCCTAATAAGCTTGACCCAGGATCCGGGATTTAGGACTTTAGGTTGTGATTGTTTTTTGTGTGAGTTATGTATAAGTATGGGGGAGTTGGAGAAAAAGGTGGAAAAAGAGGAAATAAAGCTCTTGGTTTCAAAGTGAAAAAAAAATGAAGATGAAGTTTGTTGCAAAATAAGCAAAAGAAAAAGTGCTTAAAATGTTAGTAGTCTTCATTAACAAAATAAGAAAAGAGTTGAAAAGAGGCAAAAGAAAGAAGAAAAAGAAAAAAAAGAGAAGCAAAGTGTTTGAATGTGAATGTATGGAGTTGAGAAAGAAAGTTGGGAAGTGAAGTAAGAAGAAAAAGTGTAAAGTTTGGGTTTAGGATTAGTTCTTTATCCCGGATTTAGCATCACAGGCCAAATATTATCCCTTCCAAATTTCTCTTTACCTTGGCCCCATTACAAGCCGGAAAAAGACCTCATGATTTTGTTATGTATTTGATCCCCATCGGTGGAGATTTAGAACTCTGATGCAAGCATATGGTAGTCTAGTTTTCATGGGTGATTTTTGAGTGAAACACGTCCTTTATACACTTGAGAGTGAGTGCAAACACAATTTTCTTGGTGAGGTCTAGAATGGATGAATGGTCTTTACTTGTTGCTTGTTATAATGCATGTTGAGAAGTCTTGGTTGAGTTTTTAATTATATGTGAAATGCTTGTTTGACTTGAGATGGATGTAAGATTGCGTTTCTATGGTGTAATTTGGATTTATGTCTTGCTTGAGGACAAGGAAGGGTTAAGCATGGGGGAATTTGACAGCTTGCATTTAGGTAGTGTTTAGGATGCATATTTATGTTTATATTGCATGGTTTTAGTTTAGTTTAGTGTAGTTCTTAGGTTTTTAGGTTTTCTAGGAAATTCGGGTTTTGCGCTTGTTTTGTTCGGTTTCGCAGATCTTTAGGTAAACAAGCGTAGACGGGATGGATCTTAGTGGACTATGGAGGTGTTTGAGGAAGCTTAGAGTGATACAAGTGAAGATTAGAAGAACCAAGACCCAAGAGCTTGTATGAAAAGAACGCTTAAACCCGGGTTGTGCATTGAAGGTCTTGTTTTGACACCTCTATCTTGCAATGCTTGGTTTGGGAGATACAATGGTCGGATGGAGCTGAATTTGGTATCACTGGAAAGATAACTTGAAGAGCTACAATTCATATTTTTACTCCGAGTCCAAATTCCAACTCCAAGGGGGTCAAAACAGCCTCCAAAGTGTCGCTTGAAGTGCTGAACCGAGGTATGCCGCGGGCATAACATGAACCTCCGCGGCCGCGGCAGGCCAAGGAGACCGCGCACCTTGTTCTGCCACGAGAGCATTGGGCCGACGGAATGGGCTTTGAGTTGGGCCTTGGTTATGTATTTTCCGACTAGTTTGATGTAATTTCGGGATAATTTGATATTTGGATATCTTTTAGGGTATTTAAACTTTGTTTTTAGTTTTCTCTCTCAATGATCATAACTTTTATCATGCTTTTGGAGGCTAGGGTTTTCTCTCAAGGAAGAACCTTTGAACTCTTGTAAGTTTGTTTTTAATTTCAATTATGCATTGCTAATTTCCTTTGTGTTTGACTAGTTATTAAAATCATAGATTGCATAATATTGTGAGGTTTGATTGATTCTCAACAACTTGAATAGGTTTTATTCCCTGTGCTTAACTGAATCAGAATTATTCTAGGGTTTTGTTAGATTGATCACCTAATAGAATTTCTAGGGTAATTTACAACTAATCTGATTAATGCCCGTTCGGGGTTGATTAGATAAAGTAGCATCTATAATTGTTTGGACCCGTTCGGGCTATTCAATTGTAGAAGGGAATAAATCCACAAATAACTTAGATGTCTGTTTGCTCTAAGTGTTTGTTTCTATTGATAACTTGATTCGTAAAGTTGTCGTTTAATTGAATCTAGACGTTGTTTTAGGTTGTTAAATGATTAGGGTTGTTTAGACTGTTAGTTCTTTCAACTATTTATGAAGTTTGGGTCATAATCCTTAGTAGGAGTATAATCCACAATAGATTATTCAAGGGAATTGAGAATCAAGATAATCAATGTTCAATAAGCATATCTATGATGGATTTAACTAGTTGAACACACTTTTCTCATATTTGTTAAACTCAATCATATTTGCATTCATAGTTAGTTTCCAATTTTGCATATTAGATTAGACTTTCAATCATAGACCCCCCCTTTAGTTCTATTACTTGGCACGCAAGTAAAAGCATAAATACACGAGTCTCTGTGGGATCGACCTTTGCTTACCATTCTACTCAGATTGGTTAAGTTAGGATTCTTTGATAGGTAAACGACTAAAAAATACCTCATCACTTCCATGAGTGAGCGTTGCTGCTGCTGAAAACCAGAGCCAAGGAAAGAACCAGGACGACAACGGACTCGGGAGAGGAGAACTCTTCACCGTCGGGCATGTTGTTGCCTCGCCAAGCGACGTCACCGGCGATCGCTAGCTCCTCCAACCACCACCCACTGCGAGGGCTGCCGCCGGACAATACTCGACCACCCTTGGGCTCAGGGATCGAGCCACTATCGAGCCAAACGAGCCATGGGCTGGAGTGAAGGTATATACGATCGAAATTAATTAGCGGGTTAGTTGTGGAGCCACCGTAAGGGCCTTTCGGTTTCGTTTTGCTAATTAAATTTATGGTTTTTGTAATCTTGACGTTGATATGGTCCCACAGGTTCAAATCGTTCGGGAAACGGACGTCCGGATCTTCAGTTATAGCGAATACAAGTTTTGATACCGATTGGCAGGTAAAGGACTTCGGATAATTACTCAGAATTCGTTGTTAATCCGTTTGATCCGAGATTTGGTCACCTTTAAGCACTGTTACTAATGAACAATTTTTATTTAGAAAATTGTTTCAAAAGTGAAGCGGATAATTAGTTATAATTCCGCCAAGATGGCTCCTTAAAGCATGATAACTAAGGATTTATTATAAATCGACATTCGGAAATCAAATCGTTTATCGATTAGGAAGTTGTAGGAGTTGAGTATACAACTAAGAAGTGTATCCATGAGCTCGTTGTTGAAGAATCTTTTTTTATAATTGGCAGAAGGGAGATAAAGATTTCTGTTGGAATCGCTGAGAGCGTTGAGCACGCCTTATAAGGCAAGTGGACGGTTCTCTCTTGCATTATTGTTATTAAATGAGGAATTGAATCCCATTTAATATTTGTGCTGGGAACAACTTGTGTGCTTAATAAAATATAATAGGTTGTTATATTTGTTAGAAATAATGACCATGTTGTTTATTCAGTTTCGCGCTAGAACTGGATTTAGGTCCGTTATGTGTGACCTTGTATGTTGTCTCATGCTGAGACATTGTTGTGAAGTAAGTTAATTTCAAGGGTAGGAGCCGAGTCTCCGATGACCGCTTTATAACACAGTCTATGTTGGGAGGTTTAGCTTGCTATCATATCCCAACATTCGGGTCATGACTCATACCTCACTCAACGCTGGAGGAGGTGTTTTTGCACTCTAGCTAAGTGCAAATTGATAGTAGGTGTTCGTCAATGATCATGGATTTCATCCCTCTCATCTTGACGTCTCCATGTACATGTGGATTCTCGGCGGTTTCAGTCAATTGAAAGTTACCAATATGTTTGTAAAAAGTTAAGTAATTAAGATAAGTGTGTTAAGCACATTTATGTACCCGGATGGTTAGTCTATTCGATAATCATTCTTGCTTCCGGATATGAATGATTCTTAATCAAACTTTGATTAAGTCAATCTGATTAGTCGATGCAGGCTTTTCAAAATGTTATGTGATTATTATGAGTTCCCAACAATTGTTCATGTTTCGTAAAGGAACCACAAGCTATGGTGTCCTCTCTCTTGAATATGCATGCCTCATTCTTATCCTCTATTGGAATGCTAACTGTTGGATCATTGACCGGTTGTCATTCGGATTACGATGCCAATATTTTTAGTCACTACCATAAGAACCAGTCATTTTGTTCACTTGCTTAGTCTTTCATTAGACTAACCCGACCACCTTATTCAATTGCATGGTCGGCTGGTGTCCACCGTTGTATACGACACATCAGATATTTCTTGGAAGTGGATTTGAGAAGTGGATCAAGAAGTTGAAGAAAAGTTTCGAGAAGTTGTGTTTGAGCGAAGTTTATGGTTGGGCCACTACAAAGCTAATGTTGTTATAAGACTATTTGTATTTATTCCGCTGTAACGTTATCTTAAACTTTGTAAAGTTAGAGTTATCAAGTGGTAAAGATTAAGTTCTTTTACAATATTTTGTGGTCTTCTATTTTCATATTTCTATTTCAAATGAATCCAACTTTCGGATTTTTAGTTTGTTCAGTCAGTTTAAAGCCTTGGGTAGCTTCAGTTTAGTCTTAATCGGGGTTACTGGCGATAATACCTCTAGGGTAGGAAGGGGGTGTTACAACTTCAATGCATACGCAAGACACGAGTACAACTGTACATCATATGCGAGCCCAAAGAGCATGCAATATGCGCTCTGGATGTATAGAAGCTTATAAAGCGTCACCATAGACATCACCTGTTAACTCCAAAACATGCCACACTCAAGTGAAGCCACGTGTTGCACTACAAGACCTTGATCAATGGAAACAAGACACATCGCACATCACTCTTACTTATGTAGCAAAACGTGTTTACCAATGGTGACAAGACACATCGCACATCCCTCTAACTTACTTATGTAGCAAAACGTGTTTACCAATGGTAACAAGATACATCGCACATCCCTCTTAACTTACTTATGTAGCAAAATGTGTTTACCAATTATGTAGCAAAACGTGTTTAACAATGATGACAACACGTCACACACCTCTCAAGCCGACTTATGAGGAAAATGAGTCCACCGCATAGCCCACCAATCCACGCCCAACACTTCACCTAATAACTTGTATATCCCACACCAAAACTTCTCAATAATATAAATGCAAAGGTCGAAAAACATCTCTAGCTCGGGATGTCCCTAATTTAAAGAGACTTGAATGTTGAAACACTCAAAAAGACCACATTATTTATGAGAGGGAGTTCCAAACAAGCTTGAAGTCACCTACTCTTAAAGTTCCTTAGTGTATAATCTGTAATCAAGCCTAGTGGTAAAAGAGAGTTGAGGGACACATGTAATCTCAAGAAACACGTGTAACCTTTGGGGATCATGCAATCATAAGCGTGTGTCGGTTTGCAAGATCAATTTATATCATCGTTTCCAATCCTCATTTATTTTGGATTTCAACAATTACTAAGCAAATTATGAATGTCCAAAAATATAGTAAAAATTTCTCAAGGACTTTACCAAGTTCGTTTTTTATGCAAACACCCTTAACATTACTCAAGACGAATCCTTGTTCAGAATACACATAAAATCAAACGGAATAGACAACGAGTTCGAGAAAGAAATAGGTTCCAAAGGACGTTTTGACGCCATCTAATGCATATCTTCGTTAGCTTCACGCTGAGCAAACCTCCAGCTACAACTCTCGAAATCCCAAACTTTTGCAAGAATCCTAGCAATGAGATTTCCTACAATTGTCCTCTACAGTACACCCTTCTGGATTTTGTTAATTATTGATAGACAATCCGATTCAATTACAATGTTCTTAATTCCCCTCTATTCAACAAGTGTCAATCCTCACAAAATAGCTTCAGCTTCAACAACATCCGCCTCTCCAAGTTCATTTTCAAAGAATTAATAATTATTAAATTATCTTCTTTAATAATAAGTTTAGTTATAACTTGTGTAAAGAAATAATGAAATGAATCTTTTAATTTTATGACGGTGGTGAATTCGTTCCCGGGCATACGAAAATAGAAATTTCTAATTTTATAAGGTCTCTACTAATTCTTTGATTCAGTTAGTAAGAGGGATGAAATAGATTCTAGAAGCTAATACTCTAAGTTAAATGTGTTAAAAAACACCACTAATGGGGATTTAAATGGGAATTTGCTTCTTGATTAATTTGACAAAAGAACTGGGTGGAAGGATTGTTGACTAGCTCGAGCTCTTCCGTTTTTTGGAATCTTTCTTCTGATTCATTGTTGTGTTATCTCTCCTAATAGGGGAGAGTTCAAATTACATCTGTGCTAATGGTATCGACCAAAAAAAAATGGTGTCCTTAATGGGCTTGATGCAGTTTTGTTGACCTATTAAGAGCAAGCTTCATTGGGAAGCTTTTGAGTGTTGAAAAGGCACTTTTGTGCATAATTCTAGAGTGTTTTTCCCACCATCATAATTCATAAGCCTCTTATCTAATGGTTGAATTGTGAGTTTTTTTATAAGTTATTGCAACAACAACAACGATCATACCCTAATTCACCACGCCGCCGCCCCCAGACTACTCCATCTCCGGCATGTCGTCGACCACAAAGACCGCAAATCCGATCAAGATCAAAACCCAACTGAAGAAAAACAATGGCATCTCTGCGTCTTTGACAAAAAGCCAGCGAATTAAGTCGCTCTTTCTCGTCGCCATCTCAGGTCTTTGGTGGATTTTTTGGATCCTATCTCGATGGTTGGTCTCCGGTGGCCTCGTTCGGGCGTTTAGGCCCTCCTGTGTGCATTTGTGGAAAAGATCGCCCCCTAATCCAATCCCTCTGTACTCGTTTATGGAGAGGGCGGAAAAAAGATTTCGCGAATCCATCAATTCTCGCACAACCAGCACCTATTATCATCCGAAACTTGCCCAGTGGTGGTCGCCTTTCTCAATCTGTTGGCGCCGTTTTGGCTCGCCGGGGCTGTCCGCCATGCCTGGGGCGTGGTCTCCTGGTGGTAGTTGCCTTTCCGGGGAGATTTTCACCTTCAATAGAGACCGATATCAGGCTGCTCATGCCGCCCAAAGGCATACGGATGGGATTAATAAATCTGTTTGGTCGAAAGCCCTCTTGGTCACCCCGAATCTTTGTGAGCGAGTCGCTCACGGTGACAAAGGCGCATGGTGGTGCCGACTGTGAACCTGGGCTATGGTCATGTGGCTTGGATGCGGTCGTTGGCTCGCTGGGATTGGGATTGTCTCACGACGGTGGTGGTGGTGCTGTGTGGTTTGGGCGGTCCCGTTCGGCGCATACTATCCCCTCGTTGTCGTTTGGCGTCTTTCTTATCTCCAATCAAGCTCCTTGAATGTATTTTTAAATCGGGTACTACCTTTCTATCACCCTACCCCTTCAATTCTTCCAAAAGAGCTGCTCGTTTGGCAAGTTATTCTTGTTGCTTGTTCGGTTATCAACTCCTAGAGATCTTTGTTTACAATCCTCTTTGTGTAAAGTTTATTAAGAAAGTAAAGTTTCACCTGGTTACTAATACAATCCATGACCTAATTATCATATCTAAACTCTTTTGGGGATTTAAACAACCTAACTCAAGTTTCATGGATGGTGATGTCATGGACTTTAGAGGCACACTATCTCATTTATTTCGTAATTCTACCAATCTACCAAATTCTCAAACTACATCAGCCCTTGTCTTGATACACTATACTGTCATGTGTTGGTTGGAACAAAAAAATTCTTGTAGACAAAAAACTCCACACCTTTTATTTCAAATGAACTTTGGTGATTACACCCCTCTAACATACTTAATTTGTGGTTTCTTACCGCGTATGATGTTGCAGGTTGGAGCCTATGCATCCAACGGACTGGAATCAACAACCCTTGCGGATGACATCCTCTTGGAACAAGTCATTAAAACAAGATCTTCGAGATTTAAAACTCGATCTTCTGTACCTCTGATCCATCGAAAGGATTGTAACCTAATATTAAAGCAAGTTACTTGCTCAATAGCCACAATTACATGGCCTCTGAAAACAATTACTTTGGGGAGAAAAGGAAATATATGATCGATTCCCTTTTTTATTCGAGCACCACTTGCTCGGTAAAAAAACAAAACAAAAACACAACACAATACTCGCCAAACGAGAAAGTGAAACTTCAAAACAATCTGGGAATCAAAACACATGTATCTCCAAAGGAGAGAACGTACCACAAACTCAACGAAAACCGATTAAAGATGAAACCTAGGGCAGAAAGTGCCCGAAATAAACGCCAAACCGGAATTTGGTTCACCATGCCCAACACTTATAAGAACGAAAATTATTTGTGGCACCCTTCCATGAGTCCTCTTAAACTCGTGGAGGGTATAACCACACCAACCCAGTGGCCAGTTAAAATCAGGGTCATACCAACCAAGCGGTGCCTGCGTGGTACTAGGCCAAATCTAAAAGGCGTAGAACCCCAAGATTTCGTTTCCAACGGAAAGAACGGGGGCTACTTAGAAAGAACAAAAAAGCATATTAAGACATGGGACTCTCAACCATGTAAAAAACCACATATTAAGTGGGAATCTAAAATTAAAAATGAAACAACAAACACTCAATACAATATAATAAATTCAACGTCACCCATGAAATACCATTCACCCCGAGCCAAAACCCACACAACACCTGGTATCCCATGAAAGTCTGCATGTGGAATTGTAGGGGCATTAAGCGTAAGGCCTTCTGGACTGAAGTTAATTCGCTATGCCGCCTTGAACACATTAATCTGGTTGCACTTGTGGAAACAAAATCCCAGACACCACCCGACCCTAAAACTTGGCAAAAAGTGGGTTTCGACACACTGGAATTTATCCATCTTCTGGCCTCTCTGGCGGCATCTGCGTGCTTTCGAGAGGATCACAACTTTCTAGTGAATCGCTTTACACCATCCATAAAGATAATCGGTTCATCGGAATTCGGTATACTAACCTAGATAACAACAACGAGATGGTCATCATATTTGCTTATGCCCCACCAAGGGCACAAGAAAAAGAACTCTTTTGGACAAAATTGTCCGAATTTATCCAAACATGTAACCTTCCTTGCATTTTAATGGGGGACCTTAATGAAATTCAACACCCGGAGGAAAAGCATGGTGGTGCTTCTCCGCACCATAGCTGGTTCGAACGACTCATTAACTTTAAAAATAACTGTGACATGTGTGATATCCCAACCATTGGGAATAAATTCACTTGGAGGAAATCCAAAGATCTCAAGAATACCACGCTTGAAAAACTAGACCGCACACTAGTAAGCAACCAAATCCTTCAATGGTACCCTTCAATCGCAACCAAAAATCACGCTTTCTCAACGTCAGACCATTGCCCTATCTCATCTGATATCCCAACGAGAAACTCGTTCAAAGCGCAACCGTTCAAATTTGAGATGATGTGGACGTCCTGGAAAGACTTCCAGAATGTTATAAAACAGGCTTGGCATTTCAATGCTGGGGGGTCCCACATGTTTAACCTCACGAAAAAAACTCAACTCTTAAAGAAAAAAGCGAAAGCTTGGAATAAACAAACCTTTGGCAACATTTTTGAACAAATTAAAAAACTGGACGAGGACCTAATCAACATCCAAACAGACATCATTGAAAACAGAAATGTGCAGCGAATCCAAAAGCAAGAAAGGCTACTAAAGAAACGGTCAAGCCTAATCCAATTCCACAGCTCTTACTGGAGACAAAGAGCTAAACACACCCATATCAAACTAAATGACAAGAACACAAAATATTTTCACATGATTGCTAGTGGAAGGAGGAACAAACGAACATCAAAGAAATCCATACAGCGGACGGAACACAAATCACGAGAATCGATAACATCAAAACAGAAATCAAAAGGGACTTCCAAAACCGTTTTAGGGTTTTGGAAATAAACCGCGGAAAACTCCAGGCAATGACTCAACCAATTCAACAAGAAAAAACTGAAGAGGACAATCTTGAGCTCATAAAACCAATCACGAATACAGAAATTAAAAATGCTCTGTTTGACATTGAGGACGACAAATCTCCAGGTCTTGACAGTATGCCGGCTTGCTTTTATAAGAAGTACTGGCATATTGTTGGCCCCGACGTGATAAAAGCGGTGAAAAGTTTCTTCCATTCGGGTAAAATCCTAAAAAAAATCAACCATACGTTCATAACTCTGCTACCAAAATGTGATAACCCCAGTTCAACAAACCATTATAGACCAATTAGTCTTTGTAATACCGTCTATAAAGTAATTTCAAAGATTCTAACCAACCGCCTTAAAAGAGTCATGGGCAAACTAATTCACCCAATGCAAGGAGCTTTTATCCAAAATCGTAGTATACACGATAACACCCTCATTGCACACGAGATTTTCCACTCTTTTCGCTACAAGCAGGGCCGAGAAGGTTGGATAGACATTAAGCTTGACATGGAAAAAGTGTATGATCGGGTTAGCTGGGAGTTCCTAACCTTTGTACTTCATAAGTTTGGATTCCATGATAAATTCATGAGTTGGATCCGAGAATGTGTGGAAATAGTTTCCTTCTCCGTTTTAGTCAACAATGGGCCAACAGAACATTTTTCCCCCAAAGGGGCCTTAGGCAGGGCGACCCCCTCTCACCTTACCTTTTCATTCTCGCTGTTGAAGTCTTGACAAGACAACTCCACAATAAAAGCATGAACCCGAAAAAGGGCATTGGAATCCAAATCTCGCGAAATGGAACTAAAATCCCTTTCCTTTCCTTTGCTGATGATATCATCATCTTTGCAAAAGAAAATAGCCAGGCGTGTAAAAGCATTAAGGAAATTGTTGATGACTACTGCCAAATTTCGGGTCAGAAAGTCAACTACCACAAATCCGCCTTTCAGGTCACAAAAAACACTAGCAATAACTCTAAAGAGCAGATTAAACAAATTCTACAAATTGCCAACACTGTTGCATTAGACAAATACCTCGGGTGTCCGATCATTAATGGTCGAGTGACTCAAAACACCTTCAAACCCCTGACACTTAAAACCAGAGCCCAACTCTCGAAATGGAAAGCCAACACCCTTTCTCAAGAAGGGCGCAAAACCCTAATTAAAGCGAACCTGTCAGCTCAACCGAATTATATCATGCAATCATTCTTGTTACCACGGACAACTCTAAAAGAGTTAGACCAAATCAATAAAAACTTCTTCTGGAATAAGGAACACAACTATAAACCACTAATAAGTTGGAATTCAATCTACATGCCACCAACCCTCGGAGGGGTGGGTATTGCTAAAGCAGAAGATATGAATCAAGCACTACAAATGAAATTACTATGGAAAATCCTAGCGGAACCCGACAACATCTTGGTTAAAATTGTGACGGAAAAGTATCTCAAAACGGAGAATATCCTTAACTACAAGAAAAAACAGAATACACCGTGTTGTGGTCAAAACTTTTAAGTCTACGAGACCAACTCGCCAAAGGGCTTATCTAGCAAGTTGGGGATGGTAAAAACATCCGTTTCTGGCTGGACAACTGGACCGGTAACGACCCTCTTAACCCAAAATTTGAGGTCGAAACCCTAATCAATAAGGAGGAGCATGTTGATGCTTACCTTATGGAGGACAACTCATGGAACCTAGGAAAATTGCACAAAGTCTTAAACCAAGAGGACGTCAAAACAATAACTAGAATCATCAACCCTATTAACAAAATCCCGGATAGGTTATACTGGCAACCGAGCAAAAATGAATGGTACTCTACCCACTCTGCTATGAATTGGCTTCAACAGGCCAAAGGAGAACCTAAAATTAATCTGGAATGGATAAAGAAGCTAAATATCCCACCTAAAAAGAAAAACTTTCTATGGAAAGTGGCCCGTAACGGCCTCCCAACGAAAGCAAGGCTTGCTGCCAACCACATCCCGGTTACTCAAGGGTGCGAGATTTGTAATAGCCAGGTCGAAGACACTAACCATATGCTTTTTTCTTGCCCGTTCTCCAGGGCAACACTCAATACGTTGAACCCTAAACTAACTTGGATCACCGATCAAGTGTCGTTGTGTGATAAAAAACCAAATCAAATCCTTGACGAAATCAGGAAAATAACAACCAAAGATGAGATGGAACTCCTTACTAACGCTTGGTGGAGCCTTTGGTTTGCTAGAAACAAGAGAACCTTCGAAAATGACAATAGCCCGATTTCGAACAATGTAGGGTTTCTTTGTGAATTTACCCGTAACCAGATCAAAGACTGGAAGCTTACATCAATCATAGAAAATCAAAGCACGTCTTCCCAGTCCGTGAGAAACAGGCATGAGCGGAAGACTGCTAAATGGGCAAAACCCAAGGATAACTTTGTTAAATTGAATTTTGATGGTGCAGTTAGCTCGGATGGCGTGGCCTCGTTCGGTTTCATCCTCAGGAACTCCGCTGGCTCCCCTATCCATTTCGACCGAGGACTGATTGGTCGATAGTCCGTGCTTATTTCCGAGACCATCGCCTTGCGCCAGGGACTATTCGAGGCTTTTAGTTGTGGTGTCTCTTGGATTCAGATTGAAGGCGATAATCTTCAGCTGGTCAAAGCCGTGCTTGGCGACTGGCACTGCCCGTGGGAGATTGAGTTGCTTCGTTCGGACATCCACTGCTTATTGGCTCGCTTTCGGGATTGGAGTATCACTCACATTCATCGTGAGTGCAATTCGGTGGCGGACTACATCGCTGGATCTTTCCGACGCGTCTCTTCTATTCCGCTCGCAGTTGACTCGGGGTTGCATACCCTCATCCGCCAGGATGCCCTTGGGCGGTCACTAGCTTACTAGCGACCTCCCAAATTCCTTTCCTTATCAAAAAAAAAAGAGCAAAAACTAGGCTACCAGTAAAGGCTAGCCTAAATCACTATCTACTAGATGGTGATCTTGGAACAACGATTGAATTGTGAGTTGAATCTTGCAAGTAAGGTTCTACTCCCTCGTTCTATTCTAGTTGTCTTTCTAACCTCAATAATTTGTTCAACAAAACTTGTCTATTTAGGATTTTTATTTAATTAATATGTTGGAAAGTATTTATATTGACTTTTCTCTCTCTATTTATTAGCTATATAGGATAGTTAGCAATTAATTAGTAATTACATTTAGAAAATTTTGGATTTTTAATGATATTTTTTATATCTTCAATGAGTTTCTTAACATATGTGAAAGAATGCAAAAAGACAAGTAGAATAGAACGGAGGGAGTATAATTTTTCTCTTATACTCTTGAGTTTTATTTACCTTCTAAGATGATGAAAGATCTATGTAAGTGTGAGTAAAGATTAAAAGCTTGATGAACATGTATTCCTCTAATGATATCTAAATTGGCTATCTCACTTGTAATCTTGTTGATCATGAAAGATCGATTTAATACCTACAAATTATGGTTTCTACATAAGAATTGATTGGATGCTCTGTTACTCATTTCTTTGCAGTATTTGCTATTTATGGTCTGTTATTTGTGGTTTGCTATTTGTTACTGAGTACTTCTTAGTTAACTGGTTGTTCTATTAAGTATTAACTGTCATATTTCCGCACGACCTAGGATATTGAGAACATTAATATTCCTAAAATTATTACCTCTGATTAATTGGATACCGACACATGATCACACATACGACTTTCAGATGAATATATATTTTTTTTTGCTGAATCACGAAGGTTCTCACTCACCCTACCGAATTCCCATATGACGAAATTTCAATTGGAAGGATTTTCCACGCTTGGACAACTGGTGGCCTGCAATGACAGATGGGGGCCCAAGTCGCATCTCCTTATATCTTATGACTTATGCAAAGAGAGAGAGTGAGAGAGGGAAAGAAGGAAACGAACAAATACAATTATACGAGTAGTCTACTGATGACTATTATTGATCAACCACCCCCTTATTTTGTAAAAGCAGAAAATGAGCCGTATTTTTGCTGCATTGCCAAACAATTAAACAATTCCTTGTGCAAAAATTCATTATTTGTATTTGTTGGCATTTTTGCATTGAATTTCTGGGTCTAGCTCTCTTTAAGTCGTAACCATACGTTTGTTTTATTTTTCGGTCCAACAAAAAAAACAAATACATTTGTTCTGCGGTTTCTCTCTCTTACCTGTACTTACCAATCTAACTTTGGCTGGAAGCAAAAGTGTCTCTGCTTTCTGATTTTCAATTCAGAATTGGTGGATTGGGCAATCAGCCAATAGAGGATTTTTGGGTCTGTTACATTCTCTCTTTGTTTGTTTGATGGATATTTGGTACTTTCTCTGATTTGGGAGGGGTTTCAGACTCCCCTCTCTTCCTCCACCTTCCTTCTTCATCAATCATCTGCTAGTTTGGTAAGTTTGTTTTCTCCGACTCTCACATGTGTATTTTTAGAACTAATTGGTAGCTGATTCTGGGTCATTCTTTTTCTGTACTGAATTAATGGGTCTGGCGTTGAATTGGCCTCTGCTGTGCTAAATCTATATCCTTCTGATCACTTTGCTTCTGCTTGCGGTGATCAGGAATTCTGGACGCTTTTGATTGAATTCTGATTAATTTAATTTCCAGTTGTAAATTGATTTATTGGATAACTCTTCTTCCTCCAGCCAGTTTATTCCTTTCTTTGTCTCCAATTAATTTGCTTTTTTAGACCAACGGTATCCAACTTAAGAGCAGAGCAACTTGAATTGCAGATGTCTACTCCTGTTCTTGTGGGTGGATAGAGAATTTTGGGAATCCTCCATGGGTTGGCTCAAGAAAATTTTTGGAGTTTCAAACCCTAGGGTTTCGGCAGGCCAATCCCATGGAAGATATGGAGAAGATTCGGTTTGGGATTGTGGTCATAATACTACAACTACTACTTCAGTGGTATGTTTGATTGGTTTAGGGTATCATTAAGTTGATTGTGAATTCTAGTGTTAGATGTACCTGAATGCTTTGTGGTTCAGGATGCATGGTCAGATTATGGCAATGAAGAAATTGATCGCGCTATTGCCCTCTCTCTTTCAGAAGAAGATCATAAAGGGAAAAAGGTGATTGGTAAGTAGTATAAAGATTTAATTAGGGAATGAAATAGTGACATATACAAAATGACATCACTGGTTTAATCAACTTGATTCATTATAGAATCTCCAATTACTAGCTAGAGCTCAAATTTTACTTCTATAAAGCATTCACATCAGAAATTTTCTTCAGTAAGGTGCTCAATAACATGTTTACTGCAGATCATGATTCCTATTTGGATGAAGATGAGCAACTTGCTATTGCGCTTCAAGATAGTCTTAATATGGAGTCCCCACCTCGTTATGATCACGAAAATGTATACCAACATGAACCCGAACCTGAACCTCAATCTGAACCCGAACCTGAACCAGAGCAAGAAGTTGAGCCTGAATCCCCACCAGAGCCCCAACCGAATCCTTTCTTCTATCCTTCTGGATACAGGTTGCACTTTTATACTATTTTCTGCTCACCTTTTTCACCAGTATGATTTCTGTATGTGGATTAACAATAATACCACTGAATCGTCATTCATCAGTCGCAAGATCTGTGCTGGTTGCAAAGCAGAGATTGGCCATGGACGATTCTTGAGCTGCATGGGAGGCGTTTGGCATCCAGAATGCTTCCGTTGCCATGCTTGCAATGTACCAATATCTGATTACGAGGTCAAAATTCCCCTATTCAGACACCCTTGTGCGACTATTTCATCAACATTTTTCACCTTTTCCTGATGCTCATCTTGTATTGTTTCGGTTTTGTGGAATTTAGTTCTCCATGTCGGGGGATCGTCCATATCATAAATCATGCTACAAATCAACGCACCATCCTAAATGTGACGTCTGCAACAATTTTGTAAGCATACATCCTTGACACAATCTAATTATTGCAATATAAAGATTATTTAATGTGTATATATCAGATCACATCATATAGATACTCTTTCTTTTTTGTGTTATGTGTGACAGATCCCTACAAATGCGGCTGGGCTTATTGAATACAGGGCACATCCGTTCTGGATGCAAAAGTATTGTCCTTCACATGAACAAGACGGGACACCGAGGTGTTGCAGTTGTGAAAGAATGGAGGTGTGCTGCAAAAAGTATCATTTCATTATTATGAACTATTTATATTCCTTACACTAAATTATATTTTTCTGGAGCATTGTTCAGCCAAGGGATGCACAGTACTTGGTTCTTGATGATGGGAGGAAGCTGTGCCTCGAGTGCTTGGACTCTGCAATCATGGATACGCATGAATGCCAACCTCTTTACCTTGAGATTCAAGAATTCTATGAAGGATTGAACATGAAAGTTGAGCAGCAGATTCCAATGCTGCTGGTGGAGAGACAAGCACTTAACGAGGCCATGGAAGGAGAAAAGAATGTGAGTGAAATTCAGATCTTGGGTCAAAAATTTCTCTAGTTGCATTGACTCTTTCCGTTATTCATGATGGTATTATTTGTCTTTGTGATAGGGCCATCATCACTTACCTGAGACGAGAGGACTTTGCCTATCAGAAGAACAAACCATTAGCACAGTAAGATCTTTATTTCATTTAAGAGCATTGTTCATGTAGTAAAAAGCTTTCTATATTTTGTTGTTTGAATATATTTTTGAGTTCATGGATGTTTCTAACTGACTATAACAATGAGCAGATATTGAAGAGGCCAAAAATTGGAGCAGGCTACAGAATCATAGGAATGGTAAGTGAACCATACAGACTGATCCGCCGATGTGAAGTGACAGCTATACTAGTTCTCTTTGGTCTCCCAAGGTAACTTGTTCTCCTGATTTTATATACCTTGAGCACAAGGATTTCATAAACAGATTTAAAACTAAAATATGATTTTCAGGCTGTTGACAGGATCCATCTTGGCTCATGAAATGATGCACGCTTGGCTACGCCTTAATGGTGAGCCTTTTCCTTTCGCCTTAGCACTCGAATTTTCCATAATTTCATGTCATATGTGATGGAAAAGGGCTTTTTACTATATTGCACGCATTTTGGATGATAGGTTATCCAAACTTGAGCCCTGAGATAGAAGAAGGGATTTGCCAAGTACTAGCTCATATGTGGTTAGATTCTGAAATCATATCTAGTGAAGGCGGCAATGGAGCAAACTCTTCATCGTCAACATCATCCTCATCCCCAGAGGTATCTTCTTCTTCATCTGGTCCCAACCCCACATCATCAAAGAAAGGCAAAAGATCAGAGTTTGAGAAGAAACTTGGTGATTTTTTCAAGCACCAGATTGAAACAGACAGCTCGCCCGCCTATGGAGATGGATTCAGAAGAGGCAATGAGTCTGTGAACACGTATGGACTGAGGAGAACCCTTGATCACATTCGCTTGACAGGGAGCTTTCCTATTTAATTAAAAGATAAAACATAAAGAAACAAACAAAACTCTCATCTAAGATTCAAAACTTGTGGATGTTAATGATGAATCTTACAAATGGCCAAAAGGTCAAAAAATAAATACAAGTATAAAGTATTGGATTGGAGAGACTAATGAGCAAAGCAATGGGAATTTTGTGTCATTAGTAGAAAAATTATAAAGCACAGGATATGAAGTTGAAACTTTGTTCATCTTTGTTCATATATGGTGTATGTATGTAATGTAATTCTATATTATAATAGGCAAGGAGTTACACAGCGCGCCATACCTTAACAGTGCGCTGTTTCAGAATAAATCAAGTTTTTCATGATTGTTCAGAGTCATAAGGTAGATCCTTTTTAGTGGAGAGTGATTGATGTTAATGATCTTGAAGATTTAGATTACCCATTCAAATTCAACCTCTCTGACTTTGTAAACTAAGTAGTAGTTGAGCTGATTTTTTAATTTAGTGGGCAATTAAAGTTGGTCTCTCTCTCTATATATATATATATGCACTACTCCATCACAAACTCTTATGAATACACTCTTATAAGTTATAACCCAAGTTTCCTGGATACTACAAAAGACTCCAAGATGGCAAGATTTCTCCTATATTATACCAAGCTTCCCTGGTTTCTCCTGCCCAATATCCCCATCAAGGATCGCGTGTCGCATAAGCACAATCTCCTTGACAAGATTCGTGTACGTAAACGGCCTAACTCCAGCTCTTAAAAACAGCTCAGGTGGAATCCTACTCTTCTTAATTCTCTTCCTCCATGGACCATATCCAAGCCGCTTCCACTCCTCTTGACTCACCTTTGCCCTTTTTCCCCTCAAAACAGTTTCATCACCCAAGTCCTCATCCTTCTCCCCCCCTTCCCTTTCTAATGCCTCTTCTTCCATTCCCTTCATTTGCTTCTCATAAAACTTATTGTTTCTTTCGATACTCTTCCTCACAAAATCCTCCATTGCTCGGTTGCTGCTCAACGCCTTGTTAAACTCTTTCTCCCAGTATCCTTCATCTTCCTCTGGATCAAGATCCTCTTCCTCATTATCCAATTCATCTTCCACCTCTCCTTTTACGTCAATAACCGTATCATCATCAACACCATCATCCTCATTGTCTTCTTCTCCATCATCCTCAATCCAATCTGTAAACTCCTTCTCACCAGAACTTGTAGTTTTAAAACCACCTTCATCATCATCATCAGGAGCATCACAACCCAACTCCATTTCCTCCAATTTAGCCTTCCATTCCTTAGTGTAAGGATGCAGTAAGTGCACTGGATGGTTCATCAGCATAAACTCTAAGAACTTTGATTTTTTCTCATCACTCAGCTTTTCATATGCCTTGACGACATCATCAACAAACGACTTTGGGTTCACCCTTGCAATCTTACATAACCCCCCAAAGTAAGTGCAGTTCTCAATCCTCCCATCATCATTTTCCAACTCAAACAGAAATTCATTCTCAGTCTCTGGATCAAGGAATGGCATTAAGGCCCTAAAGAATTCATCTTGAGGCTCAAATCTGCACTGATAAACAGGCCTCTTAACATAGATTATGTCGGGTCTCATCCAAGCTGCACATTGTGTGATCTGGGACCTAGTTAAATTTCCTAACCTACCCATTAAACTCCACTTATCAAGTCTTTGATTACCTGCTTCAAGGACCACTTCTGCCACCAATGTCCACTGCTCCCATGGCAGCTCAGACACCTTCCACCTCGGATGCCTAACAAACACCCAGAAGAATCGAAAACCAGCTTCCTTGTTCATCGAATCAACCCTCTTCCCAAAATCAACAGTCATTTCATGCTGCTCAATCTCATCAAACTCTTCATGGTCTCTTACCTCACCATACAAGGAGACACACTCATCAGAAAGCCGGCCTCGGACCGGCTCACCTACAACAACTCCGCGCCACGAGTAAGGCCCAAATTCGCCGTACTTGTACCAGTCGTAAGGATGTTTGAGATTGGGATCATCCTTATCCATGAACCTAACCATCCTATCATACCCTAACCCCATCATTTGAAGCTCCTCTTCCGTGAATTTATCAGCCATATACTTGTGCGGGTTCTTCAGGCGGTAAAAGAAGCTTTCGGCAAGCTTCTGGGATCTTCTGCGCGCGTTCTGCTTGGCCTCGCGCCGGAGCTCCGCCCCGCCCTCAATCCGACCGCCAGAGGTTTTCTTGCTCCGACCGGCGGAGGGTGGCGGCGGTGCGCGGCGCGTCGTGGCGGGATTTGGTCGTGGGAAAGCGGGGACTAAGGGGCTTTGAGAAATGGAGAAGTCGCAACAATGGGGGATGAGGGTTTTACGTTTAGGTGGAAATCTGCGGAGAGGGGGTATCGAGGGTTTGGGGAAGAGAGGCCATTTGGGTTCGGAGAGAGGAATAGGGTTTAGGGTTTTAGAGAAACAGAGCGTCATCTGAATTGTGAATATCTGATGTTGGTGGGAATTGGGGAAGGAAATGAAATACAAGGATTAGCAGAAGAAAGTGAGGATATAGAATTCCATGGAATTGTGGGCCCGGTTTTGTGATGGGCCGAGAGATTTCAGATAAATAGGTAGGACTGACTCATCAGTAGGATTTGAAAACTTAATTGCATTTGCTGATTTGCCTCTACTAATCGATGGTTTCTTCTAACCACTTCATGTTTATCAATTGGTGATGAGTGATGACTCTGCATAACAACATATTTCTATAATTAGCAAAAGGAACAACTATGAACAAAACAAAGCAATTCTCAAATAAGAAATCATAGTGATTAGAATTACCCAAAACAATACACATGTATCCAACAGAAATGCAAATTAAACCTCAGTTCAGTTTATGCCAAAAAAACTTGAGCTAAATATATTCAAATGTCACAAAATTTTATATACATAAACTACACTCCAAGACAAATCCAGGCATATATAATACATCCCAATCCAATCTAAAACCAATTGTTTATGAATTTCCAAAGTTAAATACGCTGCACACACTACTACAGCACTAACAACAGTTCAGTTTGTACCAAAAAAAAAAAAAATTATGTATGCAAATGTCACGAAAATTTGTGCACATAAACTACACTCCAAGACAAATCCAGCATATATAATACATCCCAATCCAATGTCAAACTAATTTTTTACGAAGTTTCAAAGTTTCAGTAAGCTGCACACACTACTACAACACAAACGTCTCAATTAAAGATTTCTTATCTCGTTAATACATATCCAAAGACCATGAACTTTCACAGAGATACTCCTCAATATAGCACCTACAACACACTCACTACAACACACAAAGCCAACAATGATCTCATTCAAATTCAGTCACCAAAAATCACAAACATGAAAACCCTATCAAGAACTCATACCTCTTTGAAGAGCTTTATCCAGGCCACTGAAGTATATGCTTCCCCCAGAATTTTAGATGTTCTCAAACCCTAATTGGCAATAGAAAATTGTAATGCAGTAAGATTGCTGGTATGGCATTAATTTGAGATGGAAGTACTGATGTATTAGAACTGCATTTATGCCAAATCTGATTCAGAAAACATGAACAAAATCTGATTTTTTAGATAGCAAAATTTAAAGCAGCAGAAGAAACAAAGCTGAATGTGAACGTATAAATACATATATGAAATAAGAAGCTATAACAATGGAAAGCTACAAGCTCAGCAGCCCATTTACATAGCACCGAGGCATAGAAAAAAAAAGCACCACACTTACTCAGTTAAGAACTACAAAACGAACAGAAATATGCCTCTGAGTTCCTACAATCAATGAAATGCTAAACAAGCCAAAATGTATTTCAATACAGACGCCAAAAATGTGGACTGATTTAAGACCCAAGTCTCTACACTCAAAGTTTAGCGGAGATCGACAAGCAACAAACATGGAATAAACAAACTATCATGTTGGATTGCAAGTAAACCTCTTGAGAATTTCATCGAACACATGCAGTGCTATAATAATAAAAACACTATAGCATTTCATAAACGGGAATCTGAAACTTGCAGATGAAACCCTAAAAACCTTTCAATTGTACTTGCAGCTCTGGAATTATTGCTAACCTTTCAATTGGGTCAATTGTTCTCCTAAAAACCTCTCAATGAAAGCACCAATGAAAGCACCGGTGCTTTCATTTCATAAGCTCGAAGAACAATTGACCCAAAAAAGCTACAAGTTCGAATTTAATAGGGCCAACCTGAAATTGGAAGTACAATCACACAAAGCGTCGCAAGGGCTCTTCACGAGCTGTGCACTGGGCTAGAAGAAGCAGGAGAGGGGATTGAGGGGGCTACTGAGGAAGGGAACGCTGTCGGAGATGGGTAGGAAACAACATAAAGAAGAGCAAAAATAGATGGAAGGAGATAATGGACGGCGGTGGATTTTCTTTTAAGAGATTGAGTTCGTTGTTTTATAAATTTGTTCGCAAAAATGTCTTGTTAGGGCGGGTTAGGCGTCAGGTTACGGATGGGCTGATCCGCGAATAAAAATGAATCACCCGGCCTATTTATCACCCGCAAAATCTTTTACCCATATTCGACCCACCTGTCATCCGCGGATGAGCCGGTGACAAATTCTTAAATTACAATAAAAATTTATAAAATTTCAAAATTAATAAAAAAATTAATGCAAACATTTTACTTACTTAAGTAATATCTCAATGTTAACTACTAATACAGTAAAACTGTATTGGTAGAAGAAGGATAGGATTGAAAGAGAGCTAATGTTCTATTGAGAACAACAACTCACAAATCAACCCGATGATCGATCGACTTGAGAATCACGATCACCAGAGAAAGTTAGAGAAATGTAATAGAGAGTATTTTAGAAAGGAAAGAATTGTATTTTTCTGAATGACTGATTATAGTGTTTACCAAGAGCTTATAAACTGAACAGACTCAATAACAAAATACAGACACGTGACTTCTTTTGATCTACTTCTGTTACAATTGCTGATTTACTGTAACAAATCTCCCCTCCTTAAAAAACCTTGTCCTCAAGGTTATCTTCAAAGCTTGAAGATTCTGTGAAGACCTCATCACCACATAGCCACTTGTTGCATCCTATGTTGTGCTCGAAGAAGATAGAACTTGAGAAGTTTGATCATATTCTTCCTGTCTTGTAAACTCTTAACCATTATGCAGAAGCCACACTAACACTTTACAGCAGCCATATATTGCAAAAATGCAGCAACAAAAGTGCAGCATCCATTTTGCAAGATTAAATCTCCACCAAGATCCCAATGAATTGGAAGCTTTGGTAGATGACAACTCTCAGTCCTCAACCCATACTTGAGCAACACATAGTCCCCTCCTGGATCCAAAACTCTGAATGCACACGACTCCAAATGAAGCAAAAATCCATAAAATTCACCTTCCATTCCCTCATTAAGCTCACCCACTGAATTAAGAACCACCATGGCAGCAGTTAAACATATAGGCTAATCTTGACCCCCTTTAACTCCAACAATGAGCTGCTCTTCTTCATCATCAATTTTAAATCTCAATTTCCCCCCTACTCACATTACCCTTTAAAAGCTGCACTTTACCCCTATCATAAGGCATAAATTCAATACCAGGATGTGCAAGTTTCGGTTGAAGTCGAATCAAATCTGAGCAAATATTACCAATGTCTGCAACTGAATTGTGTAAAAATCCTCCAGGATCAAAGCATTGCACCCTCATATAATCCGTCACCATGTCATCTTGTGATGTAAAACAATTTATCAACTCAAAAGCCTTCCATTTGTCTTGTTCTTCAGATGAGTTCATAGGTGAATCCTCAATTCCACACTCAGAAATGACCAAATCACCATTTAGCTTTGATAATTGGCTCAATAACTTGGAATTGAGAGTAATAGTTGGTATGGGAATTTCATCGAGCACCTGGTCTGCGGACAAAAATGTCTCTTTACCCATCTTCAGCTCTTCTGGTTCATCCATCTTCAGCTCTTCTGGTTCATCCTCGATTACTGGATCTAAATTGCACATTGATGCCACAAACATCAAATACAGATTTGTCCTGATCATTGACACTGAAATCCTTTGAATTGAAAGTGTTGAAACCCGATATAATACGCGCTATAAACAGGAATTAAATAAATACTAACTCTCGGGATTCGTACAACCGAACGGTTTTCGTACGTGGATTATTCCTCCTCCCCACCCCTCAGCCGGTTGTTTTTGTGCTCGCCGGTTGTTTTTGTGCTCTTTACGAATAAAGCCTTTAGACTTTATACCGTTTATAGCGCGATTTCACTCGGAGATCAAACACGTCGAGTTTTGGCAAACGAGATAGTTCTCGAGTAAGAGGGAATTTCTTACCCTTATTTTGTTCAGCCTTTTCAACTATTTATAGGATTTCTTTATTGGATGTTTTCACTTGGTCTCGATGTGGGACAATAGTGGGAAATTTTCAATCAGAACAACGTACCAAATCTCACCTAGTATATGCATGGAGATTGCATGGTGTTATCTTTTCATTGGACCATTTCATTACTCTTACGTGGATTACTTGTGGTTTGATAAAGTCAAAAAAGGCTGCCATACTTGTGGCAAATTGGGTTTGCCTTTGAAGCTAAGGTGTCGAACGCCTATATAAAATTAGGGTGATCGTT
The DNA here is from genome assembly GCA_964016875.1 of Fallopia convolvulus. NCBI lineage: Eukaryota > Viridiplantae > Streptophyta > Magnoliopsida > Caryophyllales > Polygonaceae > Fallopia > Fallopia convolvulus. Next base: position 25,472,078 of record OZ024719.1, read on the forward strand.
TATTAATTTTTCAATGAACCGAACGCATGCATTAAATTCATGGGCCAGGCCCATTTCCATTGATTTGGATCGAGCACTGAATGTTTTTTACGGATCTCTCATATGTTTTATTGTGGCGGTATTTCACTAATGATTATTTCGCGCACCATCAGAAAGCACTTTCATCTTTGCTCTCTTTTATTGGATGAACATACTCATATAACTTTCCCATTGTGAAGCATTGTTGAATAGTTTGTGGTCGAAACATACGCACATTCATCTGTGTGTCATCTCGTAATCCAGCAAGATAAGCACTAACCAAATATTCTTCAGGCAAATTCACCCTAGTTCTAATCAATTCAAACTTGCTATGGTAATATACGATATCATCCCTTTCTTGCAAGTTCTTTAGTTCAGCAATGGGGTCTTGAATGATACCTGAATATCCTTGCATGTGTCTAGAAGGATCTTGAATGATCTGTTGGTTTGCCGTAGAAGACTCCACACCGAATACTGGAATTTGATCACGACGACTCTGATTATTACCGCCAGTTGGAATTCGATTGACAGCTTCGAACAATAGAAAAATATTTTCTTTGAATTCAGCATCCATCTTCTGAATTCATGCTTCCAAAGTATCGAATTTGGAGGCGAGAGATTCTTCCGCCTCTCGCATGGCCGCCTCCCTTACCAAAGCTTGCGCCCTCGTCAAAGTACCTGGTAGCTCCGCCATTGTCGCAGGTCATCTTGCTCTGATACCTTTAATACAGTAAAACTGTATTTGTAGAATAAGGATAGAATTGAAAGAGAGATAATGTTCTATTGAGAACAACAACTCACAAACCAACCCGATGATCGATCGGCTTGAGAATCACGATCACCAGAGAAAGCTAGAGAAATGTAATAGAGAGTATTTTAGAAAGGAAAGAATTGTATTTTTCTGAATGACTGATTACAGTGTTTGCCAAGAGCTTATAAACTAAACAAACTCAATAACAAAATACAGACACGTGGCTTCTTTTGATCTACTTCTGTTACAATTGCTGATTTACTGTAACAACTACATAAGTTTTGAGGTAGTAAAGCTAAAAATTAATGCAAACATAACTTAACAATGGGAGAGTGAGAATGCATGGAGTCGGGACTCAGGAGGATTCAATAGCGGCACTCGTCTCTTTCCCTGAGAAGCGAGGACAAAAGGGTGCTCGTTCATTAGGGATTTAGGCCTAGGGTTATACTGATTCTTCTAATATTTTAAAATGAAATCCCAAACATTTTTAAGAAAAACCCAAAGTCTCAAACTTTCTTTTAGATAAAAATCTAACCTAATTTTAGAAAAATCTTATATGGTGGTAAACGGGTTAAATGGGTGGTGGGTGATGGGTCGGGTGAACGGGTGTAATATTTCACCCATATCCGACCCGTCAACCGTTTCACCCGTCACTCGACCTACCCGTCACCCGCTTTTTTATGGTTGTTCACCCGTATAATTGGGTCGGGCGGGTCGGTCACCCGCGGATAATGTCCAGCTCTACTCTTGTTATTTCCAAAATTATATCAATGCTCAAAACAATAGCATAAATGCCTAAAAATATAGTAAAATTGCCCAAAATCATGCCCTTTCCTTTTTTTGGAGAAATTTTTAAATAATTAATTTTTTTGAAACTTTAAAATGCGGAAATTATTTTCAATTTAAAACTAAAATTGTTTCTCCTAATTAAAAAGCTAGATTAAAAATTTTTTAAATTAAACTAAGAGGCATGAATTAAGAAAAGATCAAAGAAAACTCGATGAAAAGATAAGATTAAGCAGAGCTCCGGTGAAATTTTATGTAGAATCATTGGTTATTATTGTTTCCATTAAGATTGATATCTTTTAATATTGTTATCTTTCTAAAATCTGTTATCTTATTTAAAGAAAACAAAATATTTCGTAACAAATGTAATATCGTTTTGCAATTTCCTTTTCCTTTTTAAGTCCGTGATATGTGTTGAGCAAAATTGTGAACAAAATTGCAAAACACATTTATATTATTTTTATTTTAGTTCGACCCTCTCTTTTGATTAAAAGCAATACCGATACAAAATATTAAGTGAGTTTTTACGATTTGGGCTGCACCCAGTTTTGGTGGGTTGCCTACGTATCTCGTTAAAGAGAATCAAGCCTTACGTAGTTCAAAATGTTTTAATTTGGGTTTGGTTTGATTTTCATGCATCAGTGGAACGAGCCCGAACCCACCTTCTAGGAAGGGTTGCTCGGATTCAAACCAACTTTCATTTGCGTGATGCGAATAAGATTAAACCCACCTTCTAGGAAGGGTTGATTAATCTTTTCGCTATCAAACATGTTTTTAAAGTTCTATATATTTTATTTGATTTATCTTAATTTAATATGTGACTGAAAATGACATGTATATATTATGTCAAATATCCTACGTATCCACTTGTATGATGTGAAATCAAGTCAAACGTAGTTCTAGAAATCAAATAATATGGGTTGAATTTTGACTTTATCTTTATATTTAAAAAGTCAAATTAATATTTATGATTTGACTCAACCTTATATATGTCAAGTCTCCTACTTGACTCTTAAAAGAGATACCGAGTCAAATGTAGGTCTCAAAGAATCAAAGGTTCGATTAAAATACGATTTTGTTTTTTTATCGTGACTGAACTCAATGAGCTTTTTGCTTTATATTGAGCTTCCTACGTATCTGACGAATCATAATCAAGTCATCGTAGTTCAAACTTAAGACTTTGACATTAAGTTTGTTTATTTTTGTTTTCATGCATCATAGGATCGAATTGAGACCCACCTTCTAGGAAGGGTTGTCTAAACTCCACCAACTATCATTTGCATGTAAAATATTATACATTTTATTATCTTGCCTTCAGTGCATCAAAGGATAGAAATAAACCCACCTTCTAGGAAGGGTTGTCTAAATCCTCCATATTATCATATGCAAAACGAAAGACAAGTTAATTTCATATTTTGATTTTATTTTAAAGTAATTGTTAAACCCAATATGTATGTATTTTACATTGGGCGCTCAACATACTCTTTTAAGAGGATCAAGTCGGACATAGTTCTCAAAAGAGGTGTTTAATTTTATCATCGACTTTACTTTATATTTGAAAGTCAACTTAAATTTTGTGTGTCAATTCGATATTATGTATTAATAAATTTTTTCACATAGCCCATATAAAGAGCATCATATTATACATAGTTGTAAAAATAGAACAAGTATTTTAGGTTAATTTTTATATGTGTGCGACTGTAAGTATACATTATATTTAATACCAAGTTCCTACGTAGCCTATGAAGGCGTCAAGTCATTACGTAGTTCTCAATAAAAGACCAATTAAATATGGTATAGGGTCTTCATTTAATGAATTTTAATTTAAAGGTTGTGATTGAACCCGACGAGCACTTGTGCTATATGTCAAGTTTCCTACGTACCCTTTTAAGAGGGATCAAATCTTCACGTAGTTCTTTAGAACACAAAGTTCATTTTATTTTATTTAATATTTGCGACTGAACTTGATTTGTTTAATTTGTATCAAGTTTCCTACGTAGTTCATGAAAGAACATCAAGTCCTCACGTAGTTCTTCAAAGAGATAATTTTTATTTTGACCTTGTTTATGTGGTCAATATCATTACAGGTAAAGTTGACCTATAACATGTGGACATTTTCCCTTGTTGGGTCACCTTTATAATTATGTTATATTAAAGGTGATTTGGTGACATATTTATTTTCCGTGCCACATAATACAGAGATTAATTAGAGGTGATTTGGTAATTAAAGCCCATGTAAATATTATGTATTGTTTATGGGCTCAAGAAACAGACGGGCAGAATCCAGTATATTTACCCACACCATTTTATCTATAGTCCCATCTGACATCTCATTACATTCTTATATTTGAAAATTAATTAAAAAGTCCTCATCAACCAAACTAACTTCTCATGGTTGAACTGCATACGAATGCAGTTACGAAGACTAAGACTTAAAAGAGACATTATAATATTTTTTTAATTTAATAACATCTCTATATTAGGCACTTATATATATACCCATCCACCATTTTATTTATTTGGCCATGCATGGAGACATTCATTGTATAAACATATATGATCGATATAACTAACTATATACATATATGCAATGGAGACATTTTATACTTAATTAGTATTTGGTTGTGCATAGTGACATTTTAGTTATTTGTCTCATTTGTTTATGCACGGTAATCTAAGGGCAGAATACACCAACAGACCCTTGTACTTACACTTTTTTTCCTATTGAACACCTGTACTAAAAAATGTTCAAACAGACCCCTGTACTACCCCCAATTTTGCCTATTGAACTTTTTTACTTACGTGGACTAGCGCGTGATTTACAAACCATGCTGAAGTGAGTTATGCCAATTATTTGTGGTGACATAGAAATTAAAAAAAAATAAAAAAAAAATAAATGTTTGTTTTAAATTAGTATACAAACTAACGTGGATTTTTTTAATGAATTTTCATTTTTTTCTTATCTATTTTATTTTTTGTCTTCCTTCAATGTTTTTTTTGTGCTCTTCTTCGTTCTTTCTTGTTTCTTTATTTTTTTTTACTTCATCTTCTTCATTTTCTAGATCTGCAATTTATCATTAAGGACCAACTCTTCTTTTTCTTTCGTTTCAGATCTGGAATTTGTCATCAAGGAGTGGGCGTGCGGTGGTGTTCGTTTCAGATCTGGTGTTCGTTGTCGTCAATGGCGTTGGAGGAGAGGGCGGCGGTGCTTAGCCAACCACCACTCGTACAGATCCGACACCCCTTCACTCTACCATCCTGGTTCCTTCACTCTACCATCTGCCACCGGTATGATGTCCACCTTCATTCTTTGTTTCTTCTTCCATAAAAACCCAATTTACAAGCATCGATAACTCAAAAGAACTTTGAGGCCTTTAATGGTGAAAATCAATCCGGGACGAATTGAGACGGAAAATTAAGGGGTTTTGACAGATTTGGTGCTAAGCAATTCAAATCTAGTTTCAATTTGAGAATTGGATTAAGGGATTAAGAGGGGAGAACAAATTCAATTTAACCCAATATAAATTGTAGGGTTTTCTTTTATCATCAGTTGATAATTAAGGATGGTACAAATTGAAGCGGGGAGAAGCGGTTCTCTTGGGTGGCTCCGTGGTGGTGGGCAGAGGAGATTCTGGGCATTCTGGCGCCATTGACGTTGGTGAAGAGATTGGAGGTGGACGGCCGCTGGTGAAGAGATTGGACAAAATGCCCACGTTAGGTTGTATACTAATTTTAAACAAACATTTGTTTTTTTTTAATTTTCATGTCACCACAAATAATTGACATAACTTAGTTTGTAAATCACGCGCTAGTCCACGCAAGTAAAAAAGTTCAATGGACAAAATTGGGGGCAGTACAGGGTCTGTTTGAACATTTTTTAGTACAGGTGTCCAATAGGAAAAAAAGTGTAAGTACAAGGGTCTGTTGATGTATTCTGCCGTAATCTGAGGCGTATATATAGATGCCTATGACCATGGTCTCCATTACTCCATATACACATATATGTAATATACATATGGTGAATTTTCGTAATATACTGATCCATCATGACATTGTATATGTGTGTCATCTTGATCATATAATATGAGTCCGTCACCATCTTAATCCAATTTATGCCCTTCAAAACTAAAACTCATTTTGACTTGTATATACTTAAGCCAATCGAGTCCATAATTTAAGAACTATCGGATTAGACGTATTTAATTAACTAACTTTTATGAGAATTGAAAACTCCATTCTTTTTGGTTTGTCTGCAATATCTCATTAATCATTTTTCTCAAATTACTCCAGTTTTGTATGTGTAATAGATCCTGGAACAATTTGGGCATTATAACGGCTTAAATGGTGTAGTGTTTGGATCCACTCGGTTCCTTCCAGGCCACAAGCGATTAATTTATGTAGTGTTCGGATCCACTCGGTTCCTCCCAGGCTACAAAATTAACCAATGTTTCAAAACATATATATTTAAGATTTAAAACGAAATCAAAACATTTTATGGGGGTGTGGTGTTTGGATCCACTCGGTTCCTCCCAGGCCACAAAATTAATGTAGAGAAAAATAATAAAATGGCGGAAATTAAAGAGATAAATCGCTCCATCATCAAATAATGATTAACGATTATAAACTTAAAGCCCTCTGCATACTCGTACGTATGATGTTTGTTTTGTTTGCCTTCAACATACATACTTTCCTTTTTACCATCTGATATGGTGGAGAGCAAGAACAAAAGTTCCCCTTCAATCTACGCCAATTGTTGGCTTCACAGAGAGAGGGCCCTTGCCTCTTAATTTCCATTTTGTTTTAAACTTCCCCAAGATCAAGTGGAAGGTCTTTTGTATTTTTGTTTACGTAATGACCAACCTCTTCTCTCCGTTCCAAATTTCCTTTATATAGGATAATTAGATAAAGTGGTTACCGAGGGTTAATTATTTTTTTTAACCGAGTAACTACTTTTGAGAGCACTTGCAAGATCTGATAACTCTCTTTTATTTTCTTTCTTTTTCCTTTTATTTAGGCAATATAAAAGCCCTTTTGGAGAAGTTAACAACTAACTACCCCAAACGGAATTAATTATTTATTTTTAAAATTCTCTTTTATTTTTCCATCTCATGTGTAAGACGCACACAAAAATGGTGGGTGGTTGAATTGATTTTCATTTTTTTATTTTTATTTTTACTTGGGCTAATTTTAACCCACTAAAGCCAATCTTAAATTTGGCCCAATATGATTTTTTAAAAACCCATTTTTAATATGGGAGCTTTTTTTGTTATGTTTATGATAAACTAACCAAATTTCTTATTTTGATTAATTCTCACCATATAAGATAAAATCACGAAAACTTTAAATTCATGAAATTTTGCTCGTCAACAATATGATAATCTAGAGGTATGACAGTAGATCATGCAATGATGACAGTATAAATCTAGCCCTAGTAGATTTTGACGGAAATCTCAAACAACTAGTATCTTTGTCATATTTTTAACTTTTCTTGGATCCTTTTTTACTCCTTATTTTCCGTATATACTTTAAAATCATAATCAATAAATCGTTTTAAAAATATTTTTTCACGTGAATTTTATTTATTGATTTTTTCAATTTTCATTTTTTTATTTTAACTCTTTCAATTTAATAATTCATTTCTAAAAACATTACAAATTTAAATTCAAATAATTAAACAATAAAATAATGAAAAATAAAATTGCATAAACGCAAAAAATGCATGATTTGCATTTCGCTAGAATATGGGGTACTTTTGCAAATATTTTTTCTACATGAGATACCCCTGCATGTCCGCCCTATATTATCTTAATAATCTATCTTTATTCTCAACATTAAACTTAATGATTTATATTTAGTTTTTTTATTTGATTCCAAACAAAATTAAAAAAATTGTAAATTGTACGAGTAATAAATTACTTACATTAAATTTATATTATATTGTATTTATTGATATTTTATTTATAATGTCTATAAAATATCGAATCGTAGTCGTGCATGGCACGACGGGTATAACTAGTATAGTAATGATAAACAGATATTAATTCTACTATGCCTTTCAATTAATTCATAACTATATATTAAAGTTGTACATTTTCGAGCCTTCATAACGATTTTGGCTCCACCTCATATTTACAAAATTAATTTTTATTCATATTATTTTAACTTTTTCCTATTAAATTCTTCTTTAACTATTTAAATCTATCTTTATTCTTTAACATCAAACAAATATCTATTTAGTATAACAATATCTTTTGAAAACGTTCTTATACAAATATTTAAAATTAAAGATAAAAAATTTAAAATATTTTAAAATGAGTATAAATATCTTTTATGTTTTAGCATGATATCTTTTCACGAATTTATTTATATATATTTTATAATAAAAAATTAATGATAAATACTTATAATGTTTAAAAATAACAAAAATAGGTAATATTATATTTAATACATATATTTAAATATTTCATAATCTCTAAATTAAGGTACATAGAAAATAATAAAAATAAAATATTTAATCTGATCTAATCTTTGCTTCATCAAGTCACAAAATGTGTTTGGTCTCACCTTAAATGACAATAATTTTTTTTATTTCTATAAATAAATTATCTTTACCTTTATATTTTCATATATTATTATATATTATTTATTAATTTAATTATTCTTTTATGTAAATTTTATCACTTCAATATTATAATGTATATATTAATTATTTTTTCCACTTCATATTCCACATGACAGATTTTTCCACTTAATTAAAATTTATTTTTATTTCCCAAATTTAGATACTATCTTAATTTTTGGTAGGAGATAATATCTTAACTAAATTTTTTTTTACTAATGGTTGAATTTTTTCCTTATAAGCCAATAAAATATATATGCTCAATCTTTTTAACATTTTATTTGTTTCTTTCTCACTCTTATATTAAAAGATAAATATACTCAATTACATATTTAATATATTATTACTAAATTAATTATTATTCTTCAAAATCTCATCTCTTCCATTTTTCAAAATATATCTTTTTTGCTTTATTTTCTTCATATTTTATCTCCTTCTTTTAAATTAAATCTATTAATGAAATATTTTCAAGGAAAATGAGCAATATATATTATTTTATCTTAATAATCTATGTTTATTCTCAATTTTAAACTTAATCATCTAAATTTAATTTGTTTATTTGATTTTAAAAAACAAAATAATTTTTATACATATAGGGCAACAAATTACTTACATTAAATTTTATATTATAATTTTATTTGTTAATATCTTTTTTATAGTATATCTAAAAATATCGCGTCATAGTCGTGCATAGCACGACGGGAGAAACTAGTCTGTAACTATATATTAAAGTTGTCCCTTTTCGAGCCACCAGAACGATTCTGGCCCTACCCCATATTTAAATAAACCTTATTTTCCATTCTTATTATTTCTTTTTTTTTTATTTCTATCTTATTCCAATAATCTTTATGACCCGTACACTTAAAAAAATATTGTTCAAATAATATGTTTCTCAAAATCGGATATCTATCTACTATCTATCTTTTATAGATATTTTTCTTATTTTTCTTAGTAAAAATCTATCAAAATCTTATAAGATAAGAAAATTATAATATTCACGATCTCGGTTTCGAGCCCCAATGATTTCGAGGTAACCTTAGCGTTAACTGCTTTTCGGTTATTGCTACTCCCGATTTGTCCAGAGATTTGTGCAATGATATATTCACGTTGCTGTCAAGTACTAAAGTATATGTTAAGAAGAAGGCAATCTCGGTTGTTTTAAGGGTTTTTAGCAAGTATTCAGTTGTTGTTATTGTCTCTATTTTAATTTCTTATTCACGATTTCAATCAACGTAATTATTTCATACAATATATATACATTGTCTTTCATAGATATTTCAATGGCGAACTTTATTGATGAAATTACAAAACTGAAAACCAATTTAACTATTAAAGTAAGTATCATATCTATGTGGAAGAAGAAAACTACAAGGGAAAAGAAGATTTACATATGGTTCTTATAGATGAAAAGGTACTATCTCATGTTTTGTATAAATATTTTTTGATTTTTTAGGAATTTCTATTATATAATTTACAAATATTCTATGTTTTAATATTTTTATTGTTTTATGCAGGAGAATAAGATTGAAGCTAGCATACCGAGTTTTTTTACTAATAAATTTTTGCAAATCTCAAAAGGGTATTCTACCAATATAATTTCAAACTTTGGAGTTGATGAAAATAATGATCCTTATAAGATGACTCAACACCCCTGTAGAATATGTTTCTTTTACTCTACTAATGTTCAACTTTGTAAAGATGCTTCTATCTCCTCTACAAAAGGTTTGTCATTAGTTGATTTTGTAACCATTCTATCAAAACAATTTCCTATCGTCGTATGTTTTTGCAATGACCATCAACAAAAGCCAAGGACAATCTCTATCACGAGTGGGTTTGTTTCTTCCAAGACCACTATTTGCTCATGGCCAACTTTACGTTGCATTTTCAAGAGTTAAAAGCAGAGATGGGTTAACTGTTCTAATTTGCGATAAAAATAATTGTACCTCGAATAAGACGACAAACGTATATAAAGAGGTCTTCAATAATATATAATCATCAATATACTATTACTAAAGTCGAATCATTCTCTCTTATGTGTCATCCATCTAACTATGCCACATAGACATATTTAATTATTCATTTACCTCTTTATCCTTTATTTTATTTAGAATTTACATTCCTACATATTATATTATAATAGTAGTATTTCATTATCATTAGTACTTACCATATTAAATAAAATAATAATAAGATATGTTATTGATAAGCATTCCATGCCTATTATAATAAATTACCTCATTTATTACTATTACTTACCATATTCAACTAATGAGTATGAAAATATTATTTAGTCTTTTCAGTATTTATTTTCCTGTATATTATAATAATATTATCTAATTCAAAAATTAAATCACCTATGATTTTACAAATAAATAAATAATATTATTTAATTATTTTTTTACATTCCTACATATTATAATAATTTTCGCTTGAAAGTTTTATTGAGGAACATATATTATTTTTATCGAATAACTTTATGTAAAATTCGGATCGACGACGGTTCCTACATAAAAAAAATTATCAAGTCATAGTCGTGCATTACCATATTCAATTAATGATTATGAGAATATTATTTAGTTTTTTTAGTATTTATTTACCTGTATATTATATAATATTATCTCATTCAAAAATTAAATCACATATCCTATTATAAATGGAGAAATATTTTTTTACATTCCCTACGTATTATAATAATTCTCGCTTGAAAGTTGTATTGAGAAAATTATTTTATTTTATCAAATAAGTTTATGTAAAATTCAATCAACAAGTACGGTTCCTACATAATTTTTTTTCGAAGCATCGTCGTGCATGACACAATCGGGTCTTGCTAGTGTAATTGTAGAGTATAAGAATATCAATGAATATTAATCTTCATATATAGAGTCCGGTTCAGGTGAGAATGGGCGCCCAGGTGCGAAATAAGAAAGAACAGGAGCCGTTGGATCAAGAAAAATTAAAGGCGCTGATCATTTCACTTAAAAGGGGAAAAAACGGCACGGACGAATTATTGGCGAATTATTCGCGTATTTTTGAAAAAAAACGGCCCAGATTTGTTCATCAACACTGTGGATTTGTTCATCAGTATTGTGGATTTGTTCATCAACACTGTGGATTTGTTCATCAACACTGTGGATTTGTTCATTGGTTTTGACATATTTGTTCATTGGTTTTGACATTTTTGTTCATCGGTTTTGTGCATATTTGTTCATTTGTAACATCAATTTGTTCATTAATTTATGCATATGTGTTCATTGATATATACATATTTGTTCATTGTTATATTCATGTTTGTTCATTGGTTTTGACATATTTGTTCATCGGTTTGTGCATATTTGTTTATTAGTAACATCATTTTTGTTCATAAACAATGTGGATTTGTTCATCAACATTGTGGATTTGTTCATTGCTATATACATATTTGTTCATTGGTTTTGGCATATTTGTTCATCAATATTGTGGATTTGTTCATCAGTATTGTGGATTTGTTCATCAACAATGTGGATTTGTTCATCAGTATTGTGGATTTGTTCATCAACAATGTGGATTTGTTCATCAACATTGCCACATTGTGGATTTGTTCATCAACATTGTGGATTTGTTCATTGTTATATTCATATTTGTTCATTGGTTTCTTATGCACAAATGCTAGTTTCTGATGAACAAATGTTAGTTTCTTATGCACAAAATGCTAGTTTCTGATGAACAAATGTTAGTTTCTTATGCACAAAATGCTATTTTGTGATGAACAAATGCTAGTTTCTGATGAACAAATGCTAGTTTCTGATGAACAAATGCTAGTTTCTTATGCACAAATGTTATTTTGTGATGAACAAATGCTAGTTTCTGATGAATAAATGCTATTTTGTGATGAACAAATGCTAGTTTCTTATGCACAAATGCTAGTTTCTGATGAACAAATGTTAGTTTCTTATGCACAAAATGCTATTTTGTGATGAACAAATGCTAGTTTCTAATGAACAAATGCTAGTTTGTGATGAACAAATCGCTATTTCTGATGAACAAATCGCTATTTCTGATGAACAAACTGGGCGCGTCTCATAAAAACGTATTTTTCAAAAAATTCATGAATAATTCGGGAAAAATTCGTCCGTGTCGTATTTTATTGAAAAATACGCGAATAATACGGGAAAAATTCGCCCGTGCCGTTTTTTATTTTTTTAAATGAATGTTTAATCAGGGACGTTGATTTTTTGGAATGAACGATCGAGATTTATTCTTACTAGTTATACCCGTCGTGCCATGCACGACTAAATGAATTTAATACTTAATTTATCTAACGAATATGATTTAATTTAATATAAAAAATTAATTTATTAGAAAAAAATTATATAGAATTTTACAATTGGTGTCATATGAATTGGGCCAAAATTATTAAGGTGATCACACTATAATTTTGATGGCTTGATGATAATTTATTTATGCAAAAATGTAAATAAAAGTTACTTGAATTAGAATCGTTTAATTTTAAAAATATTTTACAAACAATATGAAAAGGTAAAAATAATCTAAATTCTTGTAATTTTATTTATCAAATTCAATTCTTAAAAAATTTGAATTAAAATTAAAAATATACTTAATAAGAAACAATGAAAAATATAAATAAAGAATGATTTTTTTAATGACAATAAAATCATTTATATTACATAAATAATTCAAAAAGAAAATTAAGGAAAAAATAACGTAATTTTTTTGTTATCAAAATTCAATTTAGGTTAGTAATTATCTTTTTAGATGGAATGTTCTATTTTTTTTATCAAAATTTTATTAAAAGATACATCTTTTACATAAATAGATAAAAGATAAAATAATTTTATTTAATTTTAAATAAAATTCGAATTTAATTTTTTTCATATCAATAGATAGAAATTTAATTATAAAAACTAAATTAATATATCTATCTTAATATATAATATCTAATGTTCTATAATTTATTTTAATTTTAGATAAAATCTTTTAGATCTATTCTAATTCCTAATTTATAATAGATAACAGTTTTTTTATTTTAGATAGAATCTTTTCCAAGAATAATTTATCTTATTTCTATATTATCCTAAAATAATATCAACATATATAAATTTTCAATATAAAAAATCCTATGTGGCGAAATCCTAGGTGCCTTAACGTGGGAGCGACACGTAGGAAAAATCCTACGTGGCGCAACGTGGTGGCTTTATTCCTTGCATCTTTTATATATATACATAGATTTCTCACCTAGGCGCCCATTCGCACGTGACTCTTTTTCTCATATATAACCAAATTTTTCCTTATTCGGAATATAATTACTTCTGCAATATAAAAATTATTGTACAAAGAAAATTATATTCAATGTGCGAATATCTCTAAAGATAAAAAAATTCCCGTACAGGGTACGGGTTATAAACTAGTATATATAAAATACTGAACCATAGTCGTGTATTGCATGACGTGACGTGTATAACTAGTTAATTAATAAATTTCTTAAAAAAAATCAAAAGTGATTTCGTTCAAATGGGTAAATACTAACTAAATAGCCACCCAATTGGGTGATTTTCCTAAGTGAAAAATAAGCGCACAAGTTTGGTGAGAAACAACAAGGAGTCAACGAAGGAAACCTGGAACCTTCCAAGGATCGTATTTGACCTCTTTCACCTCTTTGTAGAGAGTGTGTAGATTGTATACAACGTGCATACGTAGTTTCCACCCTCTTCTCCCTCTAAACAAACAGGATCGACTTCTTAAGATTCCCATCGAGCAGTGTGATTCTCTTGGTCTACATCTCTGTACTCCTCTTTGAATTCGAAGGGTCAGTTAATCTCTCTCGCTTTGGCTTGGCTCTTCAATTCGTTTTCTTCCGCTCATAATACCAATGTTATTGATTTGTTTATATCCTATAGCACTTGTGGTTTTATCTTTGGTTCCATCTGCAAGTATGTGATTGCATCGTTAATTACTAACTAATATAGAAGCAAGTGAAAAAAAGTTGGCGATTTTAATGGGTCTTCTGATGTATCTCTTAATTTCGCACGTCCTGGGAATCGATTGATATTACGTTTTCTTCAGAAGTATGGATCTGTGCTTGTGATTTTTAATGGGTCTGCGACCGAGGAATAAGAGATCGTTGAGATTTTTACCATGATGAAATTTATTTCGCTAGGGTTCTCTCCATCTATCAAATTGGTATATTGGGGCTTTCGTTACCATGGCTTAGTTTTGTTAGGGTTTTCTCCTTCTATCAAATTAGCCCAATCTGAGGGGGCTTCGTGATCTCATACCGTATTCATCGATTTTGGCAAATTGAATTTGCATGCCTTTTGTATCCGATTCTGCATCTTCCATTGAAATTGGGGTTTCTGTTGCTGCAACACAGGCCACAAAATCTGGAATGCCAATTGAGTGCAAGAAATCCATGAACGAACCAAGCCCTTCCAGCTCGAACAATGGGGCAAATGACGCCGGGGATTTCGAATGCAATATATGCTTTGATTTAGCACAAGACCCCATTGTAACCCTCTGTGGTCATCTCTTCTGCTGGCCATGTTTATACAGATGGCTCCGCCATCACTCACAATCTCAAGAATGCCCGGTTTGTAAAGCCCTTGTTCAGGAAGAAAAGCTCGTTCCTCTATACGGAAGAGGCAAAAACGCCACTGATCCTAGGTCAAGACCAGTGCCTGGGATGGACATTCCCAACCGCCCGTCTGGACAACGACCAGAAACCGCGCCTCCTCCACCCGAACGAAATAACTTCCCTAATTTCGGGTTCGGTTTACTGGGCGGATTCATCCCTATGGCCACAACAACATTTGGTAACATGACAATGTCTGCTGGGTTTGGGGGTTTCGGAGGTTTATTTCCCGGATTCTTAAACTTTCAGCTCCATCATGGGTTTCCGGATCCTACCATGTCACATGGGTTCCCTTTCGGTTACACCCCACCACCTGCAGGCAATAATAGCCGCCCTGTGCAGCAGACGACACAGAGTCAGGATTCCCTTTTAACTGGGCTTCTCGTTATGATTGGTTTGTTTGTGTTTGTTACTCTCTTTTGGAACTAAAAAACATAATTTTGTGTTTGGTGCTGGAATGGAGACTTTTCCATATAGTGCCTTGTTGATTGTATGCTTAGATATGCTGGATGTCAATAGAATAACTTATTACAAGTGTGGCAACAACAAATTTGGGTGGAAATTTTGTTATGATGTTTGTGTGTGAAGCTTCAGTTAGCTGAAATTTTGATTTTGGATGAATACTCAAATGAGTTGCATCAGTAGTTGCTTCCTATAGAATTTGGCTATCCAGATTGTTGTAGCTGTTTTAATGAAGAATACTGTTGATGGATAGCTTGATTGTTCCACGAAAACTGTGCTTTTGCATGGTACTAACATTTTGTCTTCGATCATGGACCTAATTATTTTGTAGTGTGTAC